>JARYGA010023190.1:0-128783 GCA_030545235.1 Helianthus tuberosus
GGTCGATCATTAGGATCCGACCAAACACATTAGGTGACCATAGTTGTATAGGGAATAACCTTCCTAGGTTATACCTTATGGTCACAACGTTTAGTTAGTTGTATAATAGGTAGTATGTATGCCTTAGGTAAATTACCAAAATGCCCTTTTACGCCAAAATTCATCTTAAGCATATGTAACATAACTTTTGACATCTAAACTGTTTTGGCAACAATATTAGACATAATAAGGCATATTTTACTTGTCATAGGACTAGTTAGGCGGTCCAAACACGTTTTACGCGAACAACACGTTAAAGTAGCATATGCTACCTAAACGGGTTGTAATGGGTCGTAATCACTTAGGTTAGGTTTCATTGTGGTATGTAGGCATTGTTAAACCATATTACATGAGTTCCCATACTCATTTGGTTTACGAACCCTCATTCTATCCGATCCTCCGATTTAGGTCCGGTTTATTAACATAGTTACCTATATTAGGTGTCGTTTGATTCCGTGATCTCTAGCATTGTTTGGTTGTTACTCAAGGACTCCTAGGCAATCTCAAGTGAGTACATAGACCTTTCTTTTACTGTTTTTCAAATGTTTTGGGGTGAAACACATGTGCCTACTTGTTACTTTCGTGCTTTCCTGTTTTTCACATCATATACTTGCTATGTTCATTAGTACACTTATAGTACATGATTTACATTACATTGTTTAGCTATGTATGTTTACTTAGCATACTTAGTACATTGTGTCACCTTACATTTCTGCTATGTATATTGACTGAGCATGCTAGCACATTGATTTACATTACATCTCTGTTGCATATGTTTACTCAACATATGGACACATTGTTTTACATTGCATTATGTTGCATATGCTCATCCAGCATATAAACACATTATATTACATTTTGAACCGTTTGTAACTATTTGACTATGTGAACCGTTGTAACTATTTAACTATGTGAACCGTTGTAACTATTTGACTATGTGAACCGTTGTAACCATTTGATTATGTGAACCGTTTGTAACTGTTGAACCGTGTGAACCGTATTTGATCATACATAAACATTTCTACAATTGGTAAACATTTCATATTGGTGGCTGTTTGGGTAAGTGATTTAAGTAACGAGGCGACGTGTAATACGATAAAAACATGGTGGGTACGCCGCTGGTATTTCCTATATATAAGTGCTTTTATGGTATTACATATCGTAGCGTTATTTAAACCATTTCAGTTTAGACATATTACATCTACAATACAATCTTCACATAAACATCGTTTTACAAATAACTTAACTTATACAAACACATTTTACATGGTTATTCACTTAACCATATATTATTCTTTTATACATATATATCATTTGGTTTATTTATCACTTTTCAAATGATTTATGAAAGGAACCATTCAACCAGCTCAACCCCTACAACGGAACTGCACCCTTGTGCAACCAATGTAGCCTACATCATCATGCTGCCGCACATGCCAAGTTTGTGGACTTATAGGTCATACAGCGAGGGTTTGCCCAACTGTAGCTGCAGCCAACCAAGTTAACAACAATCCTGCTCAAGGTCGTTTTCCACCAGGTTCTTGCTTCAACTGTGGTGAGATGGGCCATTTCCGCAGAAATTGCCCAAAGCTTGCTAATGCGAATCCAACACTGGGATAAGCATCTGACCGATTGGAAGACAACATTGTTTAGAAATAATCAATCTTTACGTATTATTCTCTTTTGTTGTCAAGATCTATGAAATAGTTTTGGATGTTGTTTATAAATAAATCTTTTATTTACATTGCAATATGTTTATTGTGGTTGCATGAATAAACAACATATCCCCTACGATACCGACAATCAAGGAACCGTATTCCTTGAAGAACAGACTACCCCCAAATTTCTTCCACTTTATGATCTCTTGCGTTTTCCATGAGAATCCTAAGTAACCGTTTCCTCCAAGAAAAACGAAGTACTAGGTGCAAGTTACAACTCTGGACGAATACCCGCTCCTTAATGGGGTACCTAAGGATATTCCCATAAGTCCTTAATTGTCGTATACCTTAATTCGAATGTGGTGATACCTTGTAATCAAAAATCGAATTTTTGGAAGATCACCCTATCTCTTCAGATAGATGCTTGAGGACGTTGAAGTCCATCAACTGGGTTCTTGGTATGCCTTGAATACCCATGTTCAAATCAATGCCAAGTTAATAACAATCAATAACAAGATAACAACAATTAATAACCAAGAAAACAATTATGTGATTAAGTGCTTATGTGTTCCCTTTTATGTTTTTGTGTTATCCAAATTATGTTATCCAAATCCTCGTAGAATCTTCCATATCTTCGTATAAGGGATTCATAGTAGGATACCCAAAGGTACTACCTAAAATCCTTAATGGACTTCTACGTTGTAGTTAAGTCCCTTGGATTAGAAAGTACTACTCCATAATTAGACCCCTTGAGTGGTCTAGTTAAACAGATTGATCCAAAAATCTGGTTAGGAATATCATGTGATGATATAGCTGAAAGGACTCCTTGGTGGCCTAATTAAAAAGATCATCTGTCGATCTAATTAAAAGGACCCTATGGTAGTCTAGTCACCCTCATCACAGGTTTGATTTTCTTCCCCTAAACAATTACAAAACAAACTGTGCGGACTGTGCAAGGAATTAGGTAATTATGGATGCATACATAATTATGGAATTTAGTGCACAAGAATCACAACAAGTTCTGTCATGTATCTAGAGTTAACCCAATTCATTTCCAACTCTGATGAAGCAACCGTTGAAAATGACTCCGTCTGTTCATTTTCGTTTCTAAAGATTATCCGTTGAGGAATTGAATATCCGTTTGTCTAATCCTTCATTTCCATTTCTGATGAAGCAACCGTTGAAAATGACACCTTCAGTTCATTTTCGTTTCTGAAGATTACCCGTTGAGGAAATGAATATCCGTTTGTTTATCCTTCTCATTTCCGTTTCTGAGGAAGCAACCGTTGAAGATGACTCCGTCTGTTCATTTTCGTTTCTAAAGATTATCCATTGAGGAAATGAATATCTGTTTGTTTAATCCTTCATTTCCAATTCTGAAGAATACCCGTTGAGGAAAATGACTCCGTTTGTTCATTTCCGTTCTGAAGAATATCCGTTGAGGGAAATGAATATCCGTTTGATAAATCCTTCATTTTCCATTTCCGAAGAACCCGTTGAGGAAAATGACTCCGTTCGTTCATTTTTGCTTATGGAGAATATCCGTTGAGGAAAATGACAAGATTATGCTTTATCTTTGATGGTCATTTAACACAAAGTCACAGACAGACTCATACAAATAAATTTCGGGACGAAATTTCCTAAAGTAGGGGAGACTGTGACACCTGTGTCACTGCGACCATCAAACAAATACCAAACCAATGAAATATTGTATTTCATACCGGGGATTTGAATAAATATGTGTATCTTTGGCACATATCAATTCTTGTTCAATTTCAAGCTTTAAATCGCTTTCTGGAAGGTTATACGCGCACTGATGCGTAAATATAACCGGTTTAATGCAACGAATACTCCGGAACATCAACATATGCTTAACATACCTTAAATAACCTTTACATAACTTAGAAATAAGTTTTGAAGGCTTTGGTATGGCAAAATCAAGTTAATTCGCTTACAGGGACTAAATTCGACAAACTACGAAAGTATGACGATTCGTACTGGAACAGACATTCCGGAACATGACCATAAGTTAAACATACCATAAATATCCTTTACATAGCTTAGAAATAGGCTTTGAGGGGATCGGTATGCTAAAATAAACTTTTGGGTCATTCAGGGACTAAAAGCGTCAAAAAGTGCACAAGTTTGCATTTTCGCGCATAACTTACGTTCTGAATACATCTGGACATCCAAAAATTAATGTAAGCATTAAAATATTTTATTTTAGTGTTTGGCATGATAAAATTCCATTCGTCGCTTAATTTGGATCGTTTTTGCGTTTGTTACGACTTCCGTCGTAATTAAGCGAATAACGCAACCGTACGACGAAACGAACCGACATCCGAGATGTTTTTGAGCATATTGTAAGTTTCCTATACTTTAACTTTATTTTAGAGCCTTGAAATGGGGTTAACGGGGCTTAAAAGTGCCAAAAAAATCAAGTTTTACAAGTGCAGGGACCATTTTTGAAATTTCTGGCAGATTCAATGAACCTAGTCCATTTTGAAGTGTTGATGGTTTTAACCCTTGGTTTTGCAAAACCATGGGCTGGTATTCAATGAACGTAGTCCATATTAGGGGCTCCCATGGTTTTAGAAAACCATGGGCACACATGTAAGGTCCAGATCAAAGCTCAGTTTTCGATGAACGATCTTAACGGTTCTTGAATTCCTATAAATACCCACCCTCACTTCCTCCCAAAGCACACTTGAATCTTATTTTGGCTCTCTAAGTTGAAATTTATGCTTCATAACTGAGAGTAAATCGGATCAAGAGCTTGCGGGGACCTTCTGTAAGTATTCTTTCGTTCTTTTCATTCGTTTTTGTCGTTAAAGTCAAACTGCGTTTGACTTTCTGCTTTGACCAGTATATGGTCAACGCGAAGTTCGTTTGAACTTCATAACGTGAGCGTAATCACGATGGTTATAGTCCCTAGTGACTATACCTACTGATTACCACGTTATCTTGGCTCAGTGACGAGTCGTAGTTTCGGCCAAAATACGTATTCTTGCGTATTTTGTAACCAAACTACTTGTGGGTATCAAAACCGTTTGTTTTGATACCAAACCTGTTTTCAAACCTTGTTAAACATGTTTAGCTCGTCACTTTTAGTTTTGTGCTTGTCTAGGGTCGTAAAGGTTAGCGATCTAATCAATCGCTTATACTTTCGAGCCCGACCCATTTGGTCGATTATTAGGATCCGACCAAACACATTAGGTGACCATAGCTGTATAGGGAATAACCTTCCGAGGTTATACCTTATGGTCACAACGTTTAGTTAGTTGTATGATAGGTAGTATTAATGGCTTAGGTAAATTACCAAAATGCCCTTTTACGCCAAAATTCATCTTAAGCATATGTAACATAACTTTTGACATCTAAACTGTTTTGGCAACAATATTAGACATAATAAGGCATATTTTACTTGTCATAGGACTAGTTAGGCGGTCCAAACGCGTTTTACGCGACCAACGCGTTAAAGTAGCATAAGCTACCTAAACGGGTTGTAATGGGTCGTAAGCACTTAGGTTAGGTTTCATTGTGGTATGTAGGCTTTGTTAAACCATATTACACGAGTTCCCATACTCATTTGGTTTACGAACCCTCATTCTATCCGATCCTCCGATTTAGGTCCGATTTATTAACATAGTTACCTATATTAGGTGTCGTTTGATTCCGTGATCTCTAGCATTGTTTGGTTGTTACTCAAGGACTCCTAGGCAATCTCAAGTGAGTACATAGACCCCTCTTTTACTGTTTTTCAAATGTTTTGGGGTGAAACACATGTGCCTACTTGTTACTTTCGTGCTTTCCTGTTTTTCACATCATATACTTGCTATGTTCATTAGTACACTTATAGTACATGATTTACATTACATTGTTTTGCTATGTATGTTTACTTAGCATACTTAGTACATTGTGTTACCTTACATTTCTGCTATGTATGTTGACTGAGCATGCTAGCACATTGATTTACATTACATCTCTGTTGCATATGTTTACTCAACATATGGACACATTGTTTTACATTGCATTATGTTGCATATGCTCATCCAGCATATGAACACATTATATTACATTTTGAACCGTTTGTAACTATTTGACTATGTGAACCGTTGTAACTATTTAACTATGTGAACCGTTGTAACTATTTGACTATGTGAACCGTTGTAACCATTTGATTATGTGAACCGTTTGTAACTGTTGAACCGTGTGAACCGTATTTGACCATACATAAACATTTCTACAATTGTTAAACATTTCATCTTGGTGGCTGTTTGGGTAAGTGATTTAAGTAACGAGGCGACGTGTAATACGATAAAAACATGGTGGATACGCCGCTGGTACTTCCTATATATAAGTGCTTTTATGGTATTACATATCGTAGCGTTATTTAAACCATTTCAGTTTAGACATATTACATCTACAATACAATCTTCACATAAACATCGTTTTATAAATAACTTAACTTATACAAACTCATTTTACATGGCTATTCACTTAACCATATATTATTCTTTTATACATATATATCATTTGGTTTATTTATCACTTTTCAAATGATTTATGAAAGGAACCACTCAACAAGATTCATGGCTACTTTTATTAAATAGTTTCTTTAAACGCAAGTCATGAATCCTATTTTCACAAAACCTATGTATCTCACAGACATTTTTATGCTGACGTACCTATTTTCACATGTGTTTTCAGGAGCTGTTGCATAAGATGATCGAGACACACTTAGGCGAACCTGTGCCTTAGTGACTTAAAACGAAGCAAGAACTAGTTAAATTATGTTATGTACTCTTTGTTTCTTGTTTAAGACAATGTAACACTCTTGATTTATAAATAAAACGTAACTTTAATTTCCATGGTTGTGAAACAATTAATTCTGTTACAACACTCCCCGACGTTTCCGCCACGTTTTGTTGTTTTACGTGGTCGGGGTGTGACCGAAGACACCCAAATCACTTGTGAAAAATGGGTGGAATCCTGCAAAGGTTATGAAATCATGCTTGAAAAACAGCTTGAAAGTAATGTAAAATTTGGCAGAGGATTTAGAAAAAATGACCAAGTTGAAAACACTGCTGCAAATCAAGCTGGTTTTGTTGAAATCATTCCCACAAACAAGGATGGCGAAGAGGTTAAAATAACTGACAAACTTGGTAACAAGATCACTCTGGAAAGATCTGTGGGGTCCTCAACTTTTGAGGAAATTGAGAAGTACCAATTTAAACCCACATGGTCTGATGAGTGTGACTTCCTTGAAAACTTCAAGCCCATGGACTTCACAACCACTGATGGTGTAAAAGCTCGCAAGGCCAAGGTCATACCTCTTAAGGACATTCCAACAGTAGTTCAAAACTCTGTTGCAAAGGAGTCTGAAAAGAGAAAGAAAAGAGAAAGAAAAGAGAAAAGATTAAAAACTTGTTTTGTGATTTCTGTGAAAAGAAGAATCATCTAACAAAAGATTGTTTTCATCTATAAGCATATGATATTAACAAAACAAGTGTTATTGAACCTGCTAAGAGCTGCACCATCTGTGGTAAATGAAACCACATCACTCAAGAATGTGTGTACCTCAAATCCTTTAATGTAAAAAAGAATGAGCACACTGCAAAAACATCCTTGAGTTCATCAACACCACCAGTCAAGTTTCAAAAGAATCAACCACTGTTTGTGCCAGTTCAAACAACTGTTACCAAACAGCTGAACCAAACCTCTGTTAAAAGAGATGTTCAGGTGACTGATGCACCCCCTGCTAACCAATACCGAAGAGGTACACCATACCAAAGGGTCCCATATGTTTATGAAGCCTACAAAAGGCCTTCTAAACCAAGAGTGAACAGGCATCCCTTTGGGTATCAACAGCTGATAGGGCAAGACCCCCAACAGTGGTTAGAGAAAAACATTCCTAAAACTGTCCAAACCCCTGAGCTAACCACTGTCCATCCACCTGAACTTAACCTAGACACTGTTGAGACCCCATCCAAAGCCTTATTGACTTTGGAGACCCTAATGAACTAACCTTTTACTTGATGTGCAGGGAGCTTCTGCATGCTTAGATAGTCTTTGGTATGTAGATAGTGGAGGATCCAGGCACATGACAGTATGTAGAGCCCTACTCAAGGATTTCAAAACTCATGGAGGGGGTGATATATCCTTTGGTAATAATAGTAAAGTGAAGGTTATGGAGTCTGGTATAGTTCAGTTTGGTAATGTTAAGTTTGAAAATGTCAATCTGATAGACAATCTAATATTCAACCTCCTAAGTGTCTCACAAATGAGTGATAAGGGCTATGGCTCATTCTTTACAAAGGAGTGTTGTAGGATTGTTGGTCCAGAAATGGTTGAAAAGATTGAAGAAATAATAAAAAATGGAAAAACCCAACTTGTTGCTCAAAGGAGTGGCAATGTTTATGTAGTTGATATGTCAAAAGAGAGCCCTAGGACTGATGTCTGTCTGTTCTCAGCCGCCTCTAACAAAGAGACAGAATTATGGCACAGAAGATTGGGGCACACAAATCTCAAGATAATCACTGCTTTGTCAAAACAGGGGTTAGTAAGAGGTTTACCTCAAAAACTGTTCACCTGTCCTGAGCATTGTGTTTCCTGCCTAAAAGGAAAATAACATAAAAGCTCCTTTAAGCCCATTGAAGAGACCAAAACAACCAAGTGCTTGCAAATGCTTCACATGGATCTGTTTGGCCCAGTTAAAGTCATGAGTCTTAGAAAGAAAAGATATTGTTTGGTTATTGTTGATGACTTTTCTAGGTTTACATGGACTTACTTTTTACACTCCAAAGATGAGACTGCAGGCATTTTGCAAGACTTTGTTACACAGGTTGAAAAGCAGTTTGACTTGCCAGTAAAAGTCTTCAGGAGTGACAATGGCACAGAGTTCATAAATAAGGAGTTGGATGATTTCTGTGTGTCAAAAGGAATTGTAAGGCAGTACAACATTCCAAGAACACCAGAACAAAATGGGGTTGTTGAAAGAAAGAACAAGACTTTGATTGAGGCTGCCAGATCCATGCTTGCTGATTCAGGTTTGCCATTAACTTTCTGGGCAGAGGCAGTAAACACTACTTGCTATGTCTAGAACAGAGTTTTAATCAACCCCAGGCATCAAAAGACTGCCTATGAACTGCTATATAAAATAAAACCACTGATCTCATATTTCAAAAGTTTTTGGCTGCCCATGTTTCCTTTTAAACTTAAAAGATTCTATCTCAAAGTTTGCAGACAAAATTGATTGTGGTTACCACTTGGGATACTCAACCACTGCTAAGGCCTACAAAGTGTTTAACACAAGGACCAAAACAGTGGAAGAGACTTTGAATGTGAAGTTCAATGAACTTTCATCAATGAAAATCCCTGCAAACCCTGCAAAATTGTTTGATCTTGATAAATTTACTTTTGAAAATGTTTCTGTTAAGACTAACAGTGCAGGTCCATCAGAAAATCCTCCATCAGACTACGGATAGGAAATCATCATTCCACAACAAAAGTCTGCATCAAATGGTAGAGCAGCAGATGTTCAAAACAACTGTCAAAGTTCAACCACTGCTACCTCAACAGTTGTTGACCAAAGTATCCCATTAACCCCTGCTTCCACATCATCAAGCACTGTTGATAAAAATTTCCAACAGTGGATAAAAATCAACCTGCTTTCACACTAGTTCCTCCTATTCCTCCACCTCCATTTCAAGCCACTGTTGGATCATTAAAGTCACCAGCAATGGTTAGCTCAGATGATTCACATTTGCAACCCTTACCATTAAATGTCATTGTTCCATACAAAGGAGAGTTAATCTTCTTGAAGTCTCATCCACCTGAACAAATCATTGGCAACATTAGTGAAGGGGTGCTCACAAGAAGTCAATCCCAAAACATCTGTCTTTTTGCTGGTTTCATATCTCTCCATCAGCCAGTCAAGTACCAAGAGGCACTAAAAGACAATAGCTGGGTAGAAGCCATGCAAGAGGAGCTCCAACAGTTTAAAAGACAATAAGTATGGGAGCTTGTACCACTGCCAGAGGGTGTGAGTCCTATTGGCACAAAGTGGGTCTTCAAAAACAAAACTGATGAAAGGGGCATTGTTGTCAAGAATAAAGCAAGGCTAGTGGTTCAAGGTTTTAGTCAGGAAGAGGACATTGACTATGATGAAACATTTGCCCCTGTAGCTAGATTGGAAGCTATCAGACTGATCTTGGCCTTTGCTGTCAACCACAACATCAAGGTGTATCAAATGGATATCAAATGTGCATTCCTCTATGGCAAAATTCAAGAAGAGGTATATGTTTTTCAACCTCCAAGTTTTGAGGATCCATTTAATCCAAATCATGTCTACAAGCTAAATAAAGCTTTGTATGGCTTGAAACAAGCATCGAAAGCCTGGTATGAAACTCTTTCCACCTTTCTTCTTTCCATTGGTTTCACAAGAGGTAAAATTGACAAAACACTGTTTTTAAAATGGAGAGGGAAGGACTTGATGATTGTCCAGATTTATGTGGATGACATCATTTTTGGAAGCACATGTACTAAAATGTGTGAAGAGTTTAGGCAACTCATGACAGCCGAGTTTGAGATGAGTGCAATGGGTGAACTCCAGTGCTTTCTTGGTCTCCAAGTAAGGCAACTGCAAAATGGAACTTTCATCCATCAAGGCAAATATGCCAAAGAACTTTTAAAGAAATTTGAGATGGATGATTGTAAACCATGTAATGTAGTACACCCATAGCAACCAATAAATTAGTCATGTCTGATGAAAAGGATGATTTGGTTGATCAAACTCGGTATAGAAGCATGATTGGGTCTTTATTGTACCTAACTACATCTAGGCCAGACATCATGTTTGCAACATGTGTTTGTGCAAGATCCCAATCAGCCCCTAGAAAGTCAAACCTTATTGCTGTAAAAAGGATATTCAGATACCTAAAAGGTGCTCCCACACTTGGTATCTGGTATCTAGCTGATGGAAATATCAAGCTTTCAGGTTTCTCAGACAGTGACTTTGCTGGATGTGACAAGACAAGGAAGTCCACTTCAGGAGGGTGCCAATTCCTAGGCAATTGCTTAGTGTCTTGGCAAAGCAAAAAGCAAGCAGAAGTTTCCACATCCACTGTTGAGGCAGAGTATATAGCTGCTGCAAGCTGTACAGCCCAACTACTTTGGCTACAAAATCAACTGCTGGATTTTGGTATCACTGGCTTAAAGACACCTCTCATGTTGGACAGTCAGGCAGTAGAAAATATCATCAAAAATCCAGTATCCCATTCAACCACCAAACACATTGATATCAGACATCACTTTGTGAGGGATTGCTATGAAAAA
Source organism: Helianthus tuberosus (assembly GCA_030545235.1). Taxonomy (NCBI): domain Eukaryota; kingdom Viridiplantae; phylum Streptophyta; class Magnoliopsida; order Asterales; family Asteraceae; genus Helianthus; species Helianthus tuberosus. Next base: position 11,034 of record JARYGA010023190.1, read on the forward strand.
GGTTTGATTTCTCTGCACCATGTACCAACTAAAGATCAGCTGGCAGATGTGCTAACAAAAGCCTTAGACACATCCACCTTTGAAAGCTTGATCTCTAGGATTGGCATGCTGAACATGGAATAACAAGCAAAGTCTTGTTTTTCTATGAATAAAAGCATTAAAATGTTTTCAGAAAAATCAAAATTCCATCCTTAAATATAGCTAAAAATGAAAATTTCATTAAATCCTTAAAAGTCTGCCATAACCACTGTTTTTGGTTCAAACATCTGTTTTGATAATATTGTCCACTACTGAAAGTCAACCACTGTTTTCTCATTTCTTTGTTAATCAATGTTGTTCCAAATCAGTGTTATAACCCACTGATAGGCTATCCACTGATAGATGAAAATCAGCCACTGTTCTCATTATAACCGTTGCAACCACTGATACTTGTTCTATCAGTGGTTTCCTTAACAACTGTCTTCCATTCATCATCAGTGGTTGACACGTGGACAGTACATATCCGTCAGATCTTTTGTAACCGCTGCCTCGTCAGCATTCACTTTTTCCCTTTATAAAACCCTGATCAAACAAGGTTTTCACTGTCGAATCGAATTCAAAATTCCTTTCTCAAAGCAGTTACCATCCATTTCTCTCAAATCATTCATCATCTTCTTCCTCTTGCAATCACACCAAAATCGCCATGGCTCTTCCATATTAAACTTCTCACAATTACTTGGGTCTACTGACAAAACCAAGTCATACCACCACCTTCGATTCCGTCATTGACGCTCTTTCGTCTTCAAAGTACAAAACTTTGTTGACCTATGATGCCACAGTTTACCAGGATACCCAGCAAGAATCTTGGAAGAATGCGAAACTTGAATCTCAAGATAAAACGCCCATAGCCATTACTTCTTCGATAAAGGGTGTTCCAGTTAAAATCATACCACAAACTCTGTCAGAGGTTTTTGAACTAGATGATCTTCAAGGTAAAACTTCTTTCTCTAAAACAGAGTATCAAACAGATTTTCTTGAAAGAGGGTATGAAGAGGAGATGAAAAAGGACACCTTACAAAAAGGTAGTTTTCCTCCTGCAACAAGATTTTTATTCCATACCCTCTTGATGTGTGTTTCCAATAAGACCACTGCTTTCAATGAAATACAAGTGAAGATCCAATACCTGGGTTATGCTATTTTGAATGAAGAAAAATTTAACTACTCCCAGGAGATCTTCAATGATTTGGTCAAAAATGTTAATAAAAAATCATTTTTACTGTTTCCAAGGTTCTTGAGCTATTATTTTCAAAAGAAAATTTCAAAGGATACTGCTCATGTGCTTATCCAAGGTGAACCTTGTCAAATAAATGGCCTAACACCTGAAACATTTACAAGGCTATTAAAAGTTTCCAAAACACAAGTAGAGGCTCCTGAGCAGACTTTAGCAGCTACCACTGCTCCTCAGGCACCTACTGCTGAGCCCACTGCTCAAGGTGATCACAGCAGCAAAATAACTGCTGTGAAACCTACACCTAAAACCACTAAAAGACCAAAACAAAAGAAAACACAAAAGCCCCCCAAACCTACAAAATAGGAAACTCTGGAAGATGAGATCCCAGAGCAACTGCCAGTGATAACACAAAAGTCACCAGAAACCATTACTGCTACTTCCTCACAGCAGTTGGTAGAAAGATCTAAACCTGAGCCTCAAACTCCTCCTGCTTCTTCTCAAAAAGAACAGGTTGTAAGAACAGGGACACCAAATTATGATGCTCTAGAATCACTTGATTCTATCATCCACTGCCCAATGCCTGGGGTAAATTCTCTTTCCACACCAATACTCACTGCCATACTTCCACCACAAATATTACCTCTATTGGATGCAGTTGATTTAGCCCAGACAAAACTCAGTTTATCTCAATCACCTGTTCATGAGATTATGCCACAGAAAGTGACTCAGTCTGGTGTCTCAATCTCTGTTAACCCACCAATAGTTGAGGAGGTTACACCCCTTGAGTTACAAGTAACTCTTGGTGGTAGTTCAAGTGAAGTAGCTACTACAAGTGTTGAACCCACTGGTTTACACTTGGACAGTAGTTTCATCCCTAAGAATTCCTTGAAGGAAATTTCTTCTATGGGGCCCATGGAGTTTCCAGTATTTACTGGATCCATTAAAATGGTAACCACTTTTGGAGAAAGAAGTCCCCAGTACCAAGAAAAAGGGGCATTAGGGGATGACTTTTGGGAAACTTTCCCTAATTCAACCACTGTTACAACCACTGCCAGTGGGAAATCAGATGATACCATTAAGTTGGGTGATGGTTTAATGTACCAAGAATTGACGGATATAGTTGACAAACTTGATACATCTGTTGCAGAAATCAAAGACATGCTGCAACAGTTGTTGAAAGCACAAAAGGTACCATCCACTGCTGCACCAGTTCAAACATCTGCTCCATCATCTACTCCCACTGCTGCTGAGCTTTGGAGTCTATTTCAACCTCTGCTTCATCAACAAAGAGCATATGCTGATCAGCAACATGAAATACAAGTTCAAAAGATCAGAAATATGATGGAAGCTAGGTTCGTGGATACACAAGCAGACATAAAGGCAATCAAGGCCCACTTGTTGAAAACCACTGGTTCTGCTCCTCCTCCTATAATTTTTGTTGATAATCCTCCACCAGCTGATGCCAAAAAGGGGGCGAAAATGAAGCAGCTAAAGAAAAAGGGATATGAAGATTGTCTGTACATTGCACCAGATAAATCAAGTATGCTTGCAGACATCCCTAAAACAGATGGTTCCAAAAAGGTTGATGTAACCCTAAATGCCCTTGCTGATGAAAAGTAAAGGTTAAAAAGGTATATGGAGGCAAAAAGAAAATCAAGGTTTGAACAGGAGAAAAAAGTTTATATGGAGATGGAATATCAGGGTGTTTCTGAGCCCAGGGATGAAGAAAATCCTAAGCCACAAAGAAAAAGCCCACTAGAAAAGTGAGGCAACCCAAATCCATACCTTCCAGACCCACAAAACACACTCCCAAACCTCCTAAAAACTCCCCACATCAAACCTCAAAACCAACAGATGTTGAAACTCCTGTTGTATCAACTGCTGTTGGTGCTTCAGTGGTTTCAGCAGTTGTTAACCCAACAACCACCACTTCAACACACACTACAACCACTGCTCCAACTTCAACCACTGCCTTATCAAAAACATCCTCACCACCACAAAATCCCCCTGCCAAAAAGTAGAAGACAGCTGATGACACATAAAAAGGTATATGGAGGCAAAAAGAAAATCAAGGTTTGAACATGAGAAGAAAGTTTATATGGAGATGGAAGATCAGGGTGTTTCTGAGCCCGGGGATGAAGAAAATCCTAAGCCACAAAGAAAACAGCCCACTAGAAAAGTGAGGCAACCCAAATCCATACCTTCCACACCCACAAAACACACTCCCAAACCTCCTAAAAACTCCCCACATCAAACCTCCAAACCAACAGATGTTGAAACTCCTGTTGTATCAACTGCTGTTGGTGCTTCAGTGGTTTCAGCAGTTGTTAACCCAACAACCACCACTTTAACACACACAACAACCACTGCTCCAATTTCAACCACTGCCTTATCAAAAACATCCTCACCACCACAAAATCCCCCTGCCAAAAAGCAGAAGACAGCTGATGACACATCATCAGTTGTAATGACAACAGTGGTTGAAACACTAGTTGTTTCAACAACTATTAGTCAGCCACCTTCCACTTCAATCACCACCACTCAAATCACCACTTCTCAACCCACCAAAACACCACCAACCTCTCCTAAACCAAAAAGGAGAAGGATAATTTTGGAAGATGATGATTCTTCACCACCTCCAACTTCATCACAACCACTTTCCGTTGTTACAATTCCTAACCCTGTTTCACTCTCTTCAGCACAAGTTCAAAACCCAAACACTGCCATTGTTCCTGCAGTTGTTCAGTGTCCATTAGAGCTTCAAGTAGTTAGAGAGGAGATAAAATCCTTCTACTCTGAAGATGAGCCTGCAAAAAGGAACTTGCCATCTGTTCAAGGATATCCTAGGCCTAACAACATTGAAGAATACTTGAAGTTGAAGGCTCAACAAGCTGAGGATATCTCCAAAAGAAATACAAAAGGAAAATATGATAAAGCGATTCAAAGATACTTTCAATATCTGCTCAAACAAGTCAGAACTTTGGAGCAGTTTTCAAAATATTTGTGCCAAAAGCTCTCAGAAAGAGATGATGAAACCTTGAGAAAAGACTATATTGAGCACATTATGGCATTCAAGAAATACAAGGGAGAAAAAGCTCAATATAAAGAATGGACAGTTGGTGAGCTCAAAGAGGAGTTAGAATGAATTGAAAAGATGAACAAAGAAAAAATAAAACATACTCCTCCTGTTTGGACAAAGTACAAGAAAAATGTACCAGAAAGAACTTTAAAGCTGAAGAGGATGAAAGAAGAGCTAATTACTGCAGATTTTGGGTCAAGGAATCAAGTGACAAGGTGGTCAGAGGATAAAGTGATGGCATCTTACAAAAAGTTGGAAGAGTTGAGAAAGAAAAATCCAAATGTTCCTCAAAAGCCTGTTTACCCTGAAGCAGTGGTTCCAGCTAAACCACAAAAACTGCAAGTCAGGAAATCCACTGCTCCGCCTGGTGCCATCCTTTATCAAAGAAGGAAACAAAAACAGATAGATGCAGAAACAGCAGAGGATATAGCAGCAGGGGATGACATTATAAAATCAGTCCTCAAGCAGATGATAGCTGAAAATCCTGAACTTGCTAAAGCTCAAAGCACTGCTTAGCCAGTTATCACCAGGCCACCATCTCCAAACTCATCATCAATAAAACCTCTCCCAAGAAACCCACTGGATTAAAAAATACTAAAGTGGAAATCTGATAAACAGACCCACGTATTGACTTTGATCAAATCCAGTGGTGAAGTGAAGAAAATATCAAGGGAACAAGCATTGGGCCTGGGTGTTGAAGATCTGCAAGATCTCCTTGATCTTACACTGTGCAGGGATGAGGATGACACAGATTCCTTGGACTTTGAATTACAATTCAAAGGTCAAGTCAGGGAATTGTTGATGAGGCAATAAAGATCCAGAATAATGAAGGGTTTTGGCATCATCTGTTCCAGGGGGAGATTGTTGGGATTGAACCCTACCAGAGGAACAGTTGATTAAAGCCAAAACTGGATTAGAGTAGTGGATCCAGAATAAGCAGTTGCTGTATTCAAATCTCTCCCCTTGAAAGTGGCTAAACAATTGATGACCTCTATCTACTGCTCATCTACAGCAACTGATCACTTAACTACTGATGAAGACCTAAAGACTGTTGAAGACAGACACTGATGCTCAATCTACTGATCTGGGTCAAGCACTGCTGAAGATGTAAAGTACTGCTGGAGTCACTACAGTGGAATGAGAAGCGGTAGTTTAACTTCTCTTTGTATTGTATTGTTATCAGTAGTTTGTAATAGTAGTAGTTGTATTAGGTCAGCAGTTCCAGGTTGTTAGGAAGTTAGATGTCACTTTCATGGTGACGTCAGCAAAGATGCTTCAGTGGTTTGCTCGTGCCTATAAATAGAACAGTACCATGTACTGTTCTATTAGCTCTTTCATCACTTGTCATCCTGCACGAACAAACCGTTGTGAGCTCAGGCTGAGGGGGAGTTTGTAATACATGCATGCAATTGTAATTGAAGATTGAAATAAATTTAATCATTCAGTTCAATGATAAACATGTGTGTTGAAAGCAATTCTCCTGTTTGATTGTGTGTGAAAGTTTGTTTCCATTTAATTTCCGTTGCAATTACTTATCCATCTTCTTAATTCTCAAACAAAACACAATCATAAGAAACTTAGATCCTAACAAATGCCTTTGGCGAAACATGTGTGGAGTTTGGAGTGTGACTTTTTGTTTTCAACTTCATTTGTTTAGCTTTGTTCCAGTCTACATCAGAAGGCTTCACTTTGGAATTCAGCTTCTTAACAGGTATAGATTTTTAAGTCTTCTCCTGTTTTGAAGGCTTGACATTCCCTTTTGGATCCTTCTGATGCTCTCCCTTTTTGAGTTTATCAGGACGCTTCTGACAATTTCTTGCAATGTGTCCAGCATCTCCACACGTGTAACATATTTGTCGTTTCACATGTGGTTTTGCCTGAGATCCATCAGTATTTTCAGAACTTGAGGACTTGTGTGGTTCCTGAGATGCAAACGAGACATGTTTAACTTTATCCTTAGAAATAAAATGACATTTAATTGGATTGTTTGATCTTGATTTTGGTGGAACATATTTTGTTTCACTTCCTCTTTAAGTCTGTTTTACCAATAGATTTTTAGACTTATCAGCTTTATTAGGCAAAACAACTAAATTTAAATCCACACAAATAGAACAAAAATAAATGTCAGAACATTCATCGCTCTTTAAAACAGAGCCCACACTATCCAAAGCATCAGAAGAAATTGAAATATTGTTTGACTTTTCAGAAATTAAAGAACTGTTTTTCTGAATTTTATTTTTCAAAACAAGTAAAGCAACGTCATACTCATCATCTTCATCTACCCAATCTTCAATAATTACTTGGTCTGCATTTGAAGCAACAAGGTTAGTATCGTTCATTTTCTCATAAACGGTGTCACTTGATGCAGCAGTATTGCTTTCAGCTTCTAGTGACACCATTGATTCAGAAGGATCAGAATTATTTTTGTTTAAACATTTAGCAGGGGCTTTTGTGGTTTCATCACCATTTAACTCAACAGAAGCTCCTGATGTTGCTTCTAATTCTTCTTTGATCGAATCTGATTAAACTGTTTCAGATGATTCATTTGTTGACTCTACTGTATCACTGACTCTGAGTTGTCATAATCAGTCTTTTCAGAGGAGTCTCATGTTGAATCAGATGAAACTAATGATTTAGAACACTCAACAGACTCAATCTCAGTTTGAGGTGTCTCTGCTTCTTCAGGTGATGCACTGTTGACATCAACTGATTCAACCATTTCTGATTTCTCTGGAGTGGTTGTCTCGGAAGTATCACAAGTTGTATCACATGAGGAAGCAGATTCGCTTTGTTTGCCATTTTTCTTTCATAAATTCAGTTAAACCTTTTATCATGGCAAACTCAATGTTGTCTACATTCACTCTAGACTCTCTTACTTCAGGCTCTTGTGTTAGTGATTTATTTTCAGTGACTGTTGTGACACACAAGATTCTACTTTTTCCAGCACTTGAAAATGTTTACCAACACTTACATTTTTCTCAAAATTTAAGGTTTCTGTGTGATTTAAAACATTTTCTGATTTAACAAACATTTGTTGATAAGCCTGCTTTTCTAAAATGATTTCAGTGTTATCAGGCCTAGTGATTTTTATCTTCGAGACTTGACAGGTTAAGGTTTCTTATCCTCTGGTCTCCCGTATTCCATTTTGGGTAAATTGTCTATCTCCTCTTCAGTCATTGGAATTGAGGAATAATTGTGGCTGTATGGTGGAGGTATGTATACAAAACCCAACCCTTTATTCCTCACTTCCTTTTTGCTATATTTTAACTGTTGATTTATCATCTTTTCGACTTTTTCACTTGAAACGTCAATTTTTTTAAAATTGAATTCTGTATTTTCAAAAGTTGATTTTAAGTCATTTAATTCAACAGTTAATTTTTCAGATAGCTCTTTGAAGTGGAGATATCGACAGTTCGCTTCGCTTAGATCGCTATGCAACTTTCGAATATCATGCTTTTGCGCCTCCACCATATCCTTATACCCATCCAGTTTCTTTTTGACTTCATAATTACTGGATCTGGTATATTGAAGTTGCATAACAAGTGAGTCGGCCTGTTCTTTAAACCCTTTTACTTTCTCCCTACACTTAGAAGTACAACAAACATCATCTACACATACCTCAGCCTTAGAAGGAGTGTAGTCGTTCATTTGAGCCATGAGGGCGTGATAGATTGTTACCTCAATGTCTTCAGTTGCTGATTCAGTGTCTTCTTTCACTTCTGCCATGAGAGCTTGATTTGACTGATATAAAGTGTCTGCAGTGAGCTACAAATCATTCATCTGTTGTGTCCAATCGAAGCCCCCTCCTTCATGAACCACCAGTGCACTTCCAGGATTTGCAACTAATTTTGAAGCGATTGTTTGATTTCTGGCAGCAGTGTTTGAGGATGAAACCTGAGCGGGACGAGAAACGGTGATGTTTGGGGTTGACACACCGTTTGGGGCTGGTCGTGCAACTGAACTAATAGTGACTGTAACATTTGGATCCGCTCTCTCCCTTCTTGGTTATTTACACTCTCGAGCGTAGTGCCCAGGCTCATGTCAGTTATAACATCTGAGCTTAGATTTGTTCCAACCAAGCTCATGATCAGTTGTTTCCCATTTGTTTCTACCAGCTTTCTTCACGAATTTTTTAGCTCGAAAAACTGCCATGGCCATCTGCCAAGTGATATCCATTTCTTCAACATCATAAGGATGGATTTCCAGCAGTTCAGTAGAATTGATGTTATTAGCCACCCTTCCAGCAATAAACGCATGATAACAGTTCATCACCCCTGTCATGAAAGCCATAGCTTGCTCAAATTCCTTCGAAGTAGCCACAGAAGAGTTTGTTGCGGCGAAAGCAATAGTAATGTTTGAAAGAAGTTGAGTGAGTGTAGAAGCAGATTGATTAGCAGGCTGTGGAGTAGATTGAATTGGGTTCACTGGTTGCGCAGGAGCAGAAAAGTATCCAGATTGATTGACGTAGGTTCCAAGGTTAGCAGGATACAAAATAGTAGAAGGTGTTTGAAGCGAGCTCATTCCTTGCTGAGATACCAAAGCAGCGTTTGTCAACACACCTGCATTGTTGTAGCTTGCAGTGTGGTTGTAGAGCCTTTGTTTATCGTCCATCTCATAGGACTTTAGAAATGATATTAGCTCAGAGAGAGTCATTCTGGCCAAGTCCCTGGTTCTTTTGATAAGGGTCACATTTGTATCCCAGTTTCTTGGAAGAGCATTGAGAAGTTTCTTGTTGATAACAGAATTTTCCATCCTGATATCATGAGTCTTCATATCACTCACCAAAACAACAAATCTTTGAATTTGATTTTCCAAAGTTTCTCCTGGGAAGTGATTGAACAGATTAAACTTTTGAGTGAGCATCTCCCGTCTGCTTTCCATCATTTCTTCGTTTCCTTCATACATAGCCAAGAGAGCTTCCCACATTTCCTTTGCATTTTTGCAATCTTGAACTCCAATGTCAATTTCTGGTGCCAGCACAGAGTGTAGCATAGCAAGAGCCTTGACATCAATGTCAAGCTTTTCACGATTCTCTTCAGTAAATTGAGACTCAGGCTTAGGTGCAGTGGTTCCCTCAGCTTCGTTCACGACATAGGTGATCACAGTTGGTCCGTTGCAAATGGACCTCCAGGCCTTTGGATCTTTGATTCTCATGTATTGGATGAATATGAATTTCCATTCTGAAAAGGACCCCCCCGAAATGAGCCTAGGAATCCTGTTGTTAGCTCCAATTATGTTATCTAGATCCTGGTTAATAACAGCTTTTTCAGTCAATCCCAATTGATTAATTTGATCCATTTCTGAAAAGACAGTTAAACATATAAGTAACAGGTAATTTAAATATAGAACAAATTATCACTATCCCTTATGGTTACAAGACAGTTTAAAACAATTCAGAAGATTCAACAAATAGTCAAAAGGTCCAAAACAAAATATGGTCCGTGTAGCAGTCCAAACGGTCCAACACAGTTCAGCACACTCGAAAAAGTCCAACCACAATCGCACACCTGATGCAGTCGCACACTTGACCTCTTGCAAAGGTTCAGAAGCAATCACACAATTTCACAATCACACAGTTCAAACGAAACGCACAGTCCAATCGCACAATTCAACACTTTCAGATGAACCTTTAATAAATCGCACAATTTGACAATCGCACAGTTCACCAATATCAACAGTTCAGATGAACAGTTCATCGCACACCAGGCTTCCAATCGCACACCTTGTTCTGGATCGCACAAGTCACAAACTTTGGGCCTGAATCCTTAAAAGCCCAATCAGTTCACGATCGCACACCTATTTTGGGCTCGCACACCTTTTCCAAGCCCACACCGGAGATTTAAAACATCTTGATCTCGCACACCTTCAGTCGCACACTTTTATTTTGGAAATGAGATCACAATAATTTTCAACTACAATCCCGAAAGATCTAGTGATTGAATTTTCAATTTTGTTTGAAGATTTCCAGCAACAAACTTTCCAAAATTCCTGCAAACACAATCAATCTTGCACACAAACGGATCAAACCCCAGTTTTATTCAATTATGATGAATATTTGATGATCTTCGAAGCATAAAACCCAGAAATTTAAAATTTTCAAGAAAAATTTTAACTGAAATTACGAAGTTTTGGGTTTGAAAACTTTCAATTTCACAAGACTAAGTCCTTCAATATCAAAAATCAATTTTCAAATCCCAATTTTGATACCAAAATCAGCCAGTTTCACGAAAATTTTTCACCAAAACGCATTAAATTGAGTTTAATCACTGTGTTTTGTTTTACAATATAGCAATCTGATTTTGAACGAAACACAAACAACTTTCAGATTCTGGGTTTGAGCCTTAACTTGGGTCAGCTTTGAGAATCAAACAGAAGGTTTTTGAAGTAGAAAAACGTGCAGTTCATATAATCAAAGTCAATAAAGACAGTCGAACATGTAAAAATACAATCATATTTAAATGGTACGAGAAAAAACATACCCTTTTCTTATCAGATTCGAGCAATGAGCAGCAGCAAGAACAACTTCAATCTTCAAGATATCCGATCCAACCGAGCCTTCGCAAGACTAATTAGGCTCTGATACCAATTGTAAGTCCCAACACAATACAATCGGATATCAAACACCAAACAAGTAGCGGAATTACAAGCAAGATGTCGAAGATTGAAAGGAAAATGTATTAATTCAAAGCAAACTAGAACACACGAACTCAAGGGATCGTCTGGTATCCTAGTTACACAAGTACAAGAGTTTATCCAAGAATCAGCAACCACTAATGACTAAGGAATCCCTATTTATACAAGCATAGGAGATCCTATTACAGTGGGCCAAGCCCATACCCCATAGACTACAAAACAACTAATTAAGCCCACATATGTATCGAACCTAAAACCAAACAAACCAACCCAAGACAGACGCAAACCTAAACTAGTTTATACCCTTACAAGCATCAAGTTTGTCACGCATAGCGACTACCCAATTTTGGTTTTTTAATGTTGTTTTGACACCTTTTGGGATGTGGGTGGCAAAGAGAGCATGATGAAGATGGCTTGTTGAATAGTGTGTGATATCGACAAAGTGTTTAGGTTTGTGGATGCCGGACTTTGATCGACTCTGCATTAGGTGGGTTGAGATTATTTGAGGTTGGGTGGTTTATGTGAACATTGAACCAGTGGAGTGGGGAATGGATGTGGCGACTTTAGGAATGGGATTTGTTTGGGCTGGAGAATCAGTATGAACATGAGGATTTTGGGTGAGTGGGGTTTGCTGATAATGCGAGTTGGAGGTTGTGGGGCGAGAGGGGATTGGCTTATTTGGGCTCGTAAGTGGGCTTGGGGTGTAGTGGTGAGGGCAGAGGGTGCACATGGTGTGTTTTTTAGTTGAGTTGTGACATGGTGTATTATAAGAGGTGGATGGATTAATGGTTGAGTTGGGATTCGGTTGTGGGATATTATCATCAAAATTTCAAATAAGAAGTATTGCTTCATCAATATTGGAAACGATACTGGTGAAGGGAAAATGCATCTTCATCAAATTTTGCGTGTCGTGTGATATACACCCGTGAGGTGGATGGGTTAAGGCATCGATAGCCTTTGTATTGGGGACTATACCCAACAAAAATGCAAGGTGCACTTCGTTGAAGAAGTTTGTGTTTAACATAGTCTCTTAGGTAGGGAAAGACACGGCAACCGAATACTTGAAAAGTGCCATAAGATGGTGGTTGTTTGAAGAGTACTTCAAATGGAGATTTGTTATCGAGAAGTGGGGTAGGAAGACGATTAATAATGTATGTGGCGGAAGTAAAAGCATCAAGCCATAATTTGGCCGGTGCATGAGAGTTGAACATCATGGCCAATCCCGTTTTGGTTATGTCACGATGTTTCCATTCGGTTCGTCCATTTTATTGGGGTGTGTTTGGGAATGACAATCTATGGTGAATGCCTCGTTGTTGGAAAAGGTTTTTTACCCGATTGTTGGTGAACTCGGTGCCACCATCACTTTGGAATACTTTGACATTATGTGTAAATTGGTTTTATACAAAGTTTAGAAAAGTGATGAGTATATTGTAAAAATATGATTTGAATTTTAACGGGTAAAACCAAGTAAAATGGGAGAAGCCATCTATGAATATAACATAATACAAATATCCATCGGTAGATGCAATAGGTGCGGGACCCCAAAGATCACAATGAATCAAATCCAACACATGTGATGATTGTTTATAATTTTCAATAAAAGGTAAACAATGTGCTTTTGATAATTGACAAGATGAACATAGACCCGGTTTGGGTAATAAAGAAGTAACAAATACGTGTCCGAGCTTATTCAAATTGTAAATGACATCAAACGAGACATGGCCTAAACGGCTATGCCATTTATTAAACGCGGCTCGGAGATGAGGAGCAACAAGAGCAGCAACAAAGAACTTGTAACTTTGAGTTAGGACATAAAATCCGTTCTCACATGTGCCTCTAGCGAGCACCGCCGCCGTATTTCGGTCCTGAACGTGAAAAAAATTATTAGAAAATAAGACATCAACGGGTGAATCATTTGTTAATCTACTAATAGAGAGTAGATTCTTTGTAAGATTTGGAACAGCAAGGACGTTATTTAAGGGTATGTTATTAATGTTTGTGTTACCGATTTGAGTGACGGGTAGCGATTGACCGTTACCAAAGGTGACATGATTATTAACCGAATCAGCATGAGATTCATCGAGACCTTCGATGGATCGGAACATGTGAGCCGTGGCCCCGGATTCGGCGGTCCAATCTGGAGTATTCTGGGCTAAGTTGCATTGAGCATGAAATGCTTGAGCTAGATTCGCATCAAGCGGTACGACTTTTTTAGCATAACTGGAGAGATTAAGACACATACTAGCATAATGACCCTCATTCCTGCACAGTTGGCAATGGGGAGGGTGTCTGGTGTTCGTTGAGCAACCACGGCTTGAATTAGATGATCCTCGAAAATGGCATCGTTGGGAGGAGTCACCAGAGGATTTGAAATGAGATGGAAAACAATGAGATTGGGCAGAAATTGCGGCTTGAGGTGTTGGGTGACAATTTAAGGTTTGTAGGAAAAGTTCGTGATTTTCCGCTTGGCCAAGTAAATCACGAAATGGTGATGAGGGTTTAACAGTTCACTGAGCGGTAGAGAATGTTTCAAAGGAGGAGCCAAGACCGTAGAGAAACCATTGCCATTTATCTTCTTCGATCACCGGGTAACCAATAGCCGCCAACTGATCGCATAGAGATTTGAATTTCCGACAAAACTCGGAGACAGTAGAAGTACCTTTTTGTAACTGACAGAGAGAGAGTCACGAAGAGTGTGCATTCGCTCGATAGACTGATGGCTATAAGCGTGTTCAAGAGCCTGCCAAACATGATAGGCTGAGGCATGTCCAATGGCTTCCACCATGGCTTCTTAAGATAGGGTTGAATGGATAAAAAGGAGCACTATTTGGTCTGCTTCCTTCCATTTAATTAAGTCTGGAGCAGAGTGGTGGTTGGATCGAATGAAGAAGATGAATTAGTAGGTCCAGCCATGGAGGAGAAGTGAAAAAAAAGAGGTAGGGTTACGATGGATGTTGGGCAGAGTAACCTAGGCAGATGATACCATGTGAGAATAAAACTCTTTGATATTTTACATTAAAGAATAATATGAATATATACAGAAAGATAGCCACACATTATGGAGTGAAATACTCCTTTAAAATCCTTTACAAAAATATATTATAACAACCAATTTTGACTATTCAATCAAATATTAAATATGGTTGTTGATGTTGAGCTGTTATCATGGCTATTACTTACACTTGTTATGCTTATACTTATTCATGATCAAACTTGGATACACATTTGCATGCAAACCGAGACTTAGTATATACTTGATTTATCATTTATACGTTGCACGATACTTACACGACACTTCTAGTATAAAATGATAAACAAATGGAAGTTAATGGACTAATTTGTGACAAAACGAAACTGGTTTGATTAATAGAGGCGCTGTGTCACACGAAAACACCCCCACATGGGCTTCACGCGACGCCAAGGCCATGGATCCGTAGTGAGTTGTTTCCTTGATTCGGATTGGCCATCTTCTTCCACTATCCTCCTTCCCAAATCACCTTCAAACCTCATTAAACACTAAACCCTACTTCACCATTATAAAACCAAGCCTCCATCACCTCATTTGCACTTTTCTAACTCTCTAATCACTCTCTAAGCACTCCATAATCAGCTGATTTGCAAGTTTGTGGCAGAATTCTCTAAGTGCCAAAGTGAGTATGTATCTCACTTTTCTTCATCTTTTCTTCTTCTTGAAAGCTTGGAAGACCTCTAGGATTATTTCCACAAGTTTACCATGGTAAACTAAGGTGGAACATCACCATTTTTAGCTCTAACTTTCTGTTTTGGAGAAGAACTTTACTTAAACTTAGTTTTCTTGTAAGAATCATGCACCTATCTTACTTCTAACCAAACCTATGGTTATGAAGTTGAATAGGGTTGATTCCCATGAGTTTAGAGGTCCAAGAACCTCCTAAACTTTCTGCTTTGATAAGTTCCAAGCAACCTTCAAGTGTGTGACCATCCAAGTTCACCATTGTTCATATGGTGAGTCTTGCATGTGTCTAAATGTGTGAACCATTGAAGCTTGGGTTTTCCAAACTTGTTCCACTACCACACTTACTTGTTTTTGTTTATATTCATCCAAGTAGCTTCCAAGAATTAAAGTAACACAACCCCACCGCACCTCCAAAATTTGCCATGATGGGTATAGAACACCCGGGTTGATCTTACTTGGCTACTTGGCAAACTAGTTAGTTTATAATTCTTATCATTCATGACCAACCGGGTTATCAAGTATGTTGATAACCTTGTGCTTTGGTGAATTCATACAATGAGGTTTAATGGATGCTAACCATCCTACCTCCATGCTTGACTTATATGACAATACATGAGAACACATGATGGACTAAACTATATAATCTATAATATATATATTTAAGTGAATTCTTGAAGTTAACCTGATTATGGTTAAGTGTCATGAACTTAGGTTATACTATCTTCCTTTCTAGACTCCTTGTTTGTGATGCTAATGGGCAATTTAGGACCCATGAAAACACATAAAAACTTAGTGTCCAAATGAGTATTTAGACAAGATATACTTTCATTATACATATACTTTTTATACCTAATTCCGAATCCGAACTCTCTACAAACTCCGAACACTTAGACACCTTCGTTAACCTAATGTAGGGTAACTTTGGTGTTCTTGAATCTCAAACTCTTCAACTCACGTACGCGGGATTACTACACAAACCATGAGTATACTCGATCCCATTTTCTGTTTTAAACACTTTGGATGCAACATGTACACTTATACAAATCACGAATCACGATTAAACTTGTTTACGCACATACTCTATCCGTTAATAACATGACACTTGTATTATTCTTGCTATTGCATGATATGTTAAACTTGTGTTATATATGCTCATTAAATTTCCAAACCTACCTTAACAATTATAGCGCTATAGGATTAATGCGCCGCCCGTATTCTTGTGGTATTATTAAGTAAACTATTTTACAATCTTGTCGCTTCGGCGACAATGGTATGCACGATTGCGGTACACTTTGGTTTGACTCATAGTGAACACATGCTAGTATGATAATAACAATGTATGCAATTTACCATGTTGGATATGAGCCAATGTTATTTCACAATTATGCTATGTAATTAAACTTGTATACTCGCCAACTTTTTGTTGATCATTATTTTAATAAATGTTGCAGGAAACTAGTTGATGACGATGAAGAATATTACATAGGGTGCATTAGAAACACACCTAGATTTAAACTTATGTATTTTGTTTCACGTTGTTTCGTTATTTGCAACTTGTTGTACCTTTCCTTTCAAACAATGTATTTGTCCTTTTAGTATCAATGAAATTTGAATTATCTAAATAGTGTCACAGTTAGTTGTTATGAAGTCTCTTGTAATCTCGTTTTCATCTCATTCTTATGTTTCCGCCATTAGTTGAGGTGTGACAGACACCCACATGCTCACCTTATAAGTTTTCAAAACACAACTATAAACATTTGTACTTCCAAAATTCATAAAACTTAACGAGCCTGTGATTCCATTCTCTATATATGAACCAAGGAATGCACAAGTTTTTTTTTATAAAGAATTATAATGGGGTCAGAAAGATTGTTGTAGGGAAGTTGTTTGATACTCTGTTTCGTGTTTACGCGGAAAACATAAGGTTTGAGGAGAGTTTGGAGGTTTTTTAGTATATGAAGAATAACGGGTTTAGTATGATTGATGACAGGTATTCTATGGTGTTTTTGCTTACTTAAAAAAGATGTGGAAATTTTGGGTTAGCGTTGATTTTTCCCCCGAAAAATGCTTGATTCAGGAGTTGTGTAAGGTTGGGAAGAGTGCTAAGGCTAAGTAATTGGTGGATGAGATGGTTGTGAAGGGGGTTAAACTAAATGTGAATACGTATGATGCTTTGATCGATTAACATTTGAAGAAATCTGAGTTTAGGGAAGTGGAGGTGATTCTTGATTTGATGAAGAGGGAGAGAGTTTTGGCGACTTATACACTTTTGAATGAGTTTTGTTCTATGTTGGGTGACATTAAGGTCTAGGATGCAGAAAAGGTGTTCGATGAAATGCTTGAGAAAGGGATCATTGCATATGTTTATGCGTACACTTGATCGGAGTGTTGCGCCCCGATCAAAGATGAAATTTATAATCCCAATTTACCTCAAACTAATAGTTAGTGGTAGCAAGGGGTCAAAGCACGTAGAGTCTGTGGTTTATGCCGAGACTAGGTCAATTATTAATTTGAAACAATTATGAAGCTTGCTAAACTGAATTTTAGTTTGTTTTTTTGAAAAAGGTGTCCGAATTTGATCGATAAGTTGATTAAAACTTATGAAAATAAATTACTCGAGGTTTCACTAAACTGATTTCTTGATTTTAAATAGTAAAGAAAGAACAAGTTTCACACCTGGTTCGATAAATTCAAGATCTAGGGTTCCTAAACGTTTTAACTTGATTTAGCTGCGTTTGATTATTAACAAATTTAGTGTCACGTGACTTAGGTGTCAGGAGCTATCAACGTTTCTAGAACGGACCGCAATGCACTTCTTTATCAAGAACATGTAAATTCTAACCTAAGACAAGGCATAATTGCACATAAACATTTCGCAAAGAGAAATTAATCTTCACTCGACAATTCACGAATTCGATACAAATGAAGATAATTATTAAAGGTTTCAAATATCACAATCAACTAGTCATAAATCAAATTAAGCACAATATATAAACCCGAGAAAATCTTATAAAAATCTGCAACAGGGTGAAACCCGAGAAGATTAGCCGCTCATGGTTGATGAATCACGAACATCGGATGATGAGTATGAGCACCGAGCCATGATCTTGATTCTTGGAGGAATGATGAAGGTTAGGGTTAGGGTTGAATAATGATTGTGGATTGGATGGATGATGTTGGATTGATGATGATTAGGGTTTAGGATCGAATGATTGAAGGTGGTGATGATTGGTGATTCAAGATAGGTTAGATGTGATGTAAAAAAATGCTCCAAGAACTGATGATGAACTTCAAAGGTCATAACTCATGTTTTATCCTTTCAAAATTCGGTCAAAGAAACTCAAAAATTGAAAATCAGCGTCAGAGAAATGGACATAGCTTCGGCGACGCATGGATGGGCCATCGACGACACCCCCATCTGAATCAAGTTTTCTCCGACGCTTCCCGCTACTATTAACACAGGTTTTTGGACGATGTGGCCCTAGGTCGTCGCCGACGCCTCCGCCACCTCGGGTTTCCTGTTTACTTCGTTTCACGTGACCGGTTGGTCCCGATCGCATCCTGATGCTCCGTAAATCTCCCGAATAGCTCCTTAAACCCCATTACACATGCAAAAGACAAATTATATCAAAGAAGGCTATTCGAAACTCAAATTCATGTAAAACATAAACTTTAAAAAGATTAAGCAACGGGTTTTCAACCACATATCAACATTTTGGTAATTATTTGCAACTGTAAGCTAGGGAAAATGAGAAGGGCTTTTGAGTTGTCTGATGAGTTGATGGAGAGAGGCCTTGTCCCGAACGTGTATACGTATGGCGTGTTGCTAAATGGTGTATCTAAAGAAGGGGTGAGGAAAGCTGTTGAAGTTTTGTGATTTTTTTTGGGGGGGGAGGGGTGTTATAATAAGAGAAACCAAAATGACGAATTTACCCTCACATATTATGCATGTGAGGGAATTTAATTGATTAACTTAATTTGGTTAGTCATAAATGATTGAACTTGTAACAAAAATAAACTTAAAGGATGCTTTTAGCAAGTTTTAAACATTAAGGATGGAACCCGCAAGTTTGAGGAAACATAAAGGACGTTTTATACATTTTACTCCTATTCAAATGATAATCTTGTTTGTTTAAACAAGATATTTGAAATGTTTTAAGATGCCGATTATGATTTTGACTAGTTTGACTTGCCTAGGTTTTAGTTAAGTCTCTCTCTCTCTCTCTCTCTCTATGTATATATATGTATAGGGCTAGGGTAAAATGAAAATTCATACGAGTTGTGAGAACTTATAGAACTCGATCTTACGAAAGGTTTTTTCAAGAATTTTTTTTTTTACCAAAAATCCTAAACATAATCAACTTTTCCAAAAATAAAAACAATCGCTTTTTTTTTTAATTTATAATAGTTGTGAATGCTTATGTCATCATTTTTTTACAGCTGCTGTAAGGGGCCGAAGACACCACTTCAATTTTTTTTATTTTTTTTAAGTTGGCTTTGGAAAATCTTAAACTTGGGGTGTAAAAAAATGGGGTCGAAACTCGCACGTGAAGGCCGGATTCTCTAAGTTCTCACAACTCGTAGTGATTTTTCTTGATCTTGATCCTATATATACAGGGTCTATATATAATGTATATATATATATATACAGATATTGTTTAAATTATTATAGTCCTTAACGTGCGATGCGTATGCATAACGTGTATAATTATGAATATAGCATGCGTGATTAGGGTTTGAGTTTTATAACATGCGTAATTTACCATCATACGCATCGCACGTTAAGGACAATTGTACGTTAACCTTCACACACACACACACACACACACACATATATATATATATATATATATGAGAAAGATCGGTTAGGAACCACCCTTTATTGCAAGAACCGCGAGAACCAGTGTGAACACAACTAAAATACCTAAAAAAATTAAAAAACCACAAAACAATACTTTTTTTTAAATCGCTAACTATCGTCACTAAAAAATAAAAAAAATAGTGACGAAATTTAGCGAATTTAAATAAAAAAAACTTTTTTATCATTTTGTTGTGGGGTTTAGCTTTTATGGTTTAGTTTTTAGTTTTTACCTTGGGTGGGTGGGTGGGGGTGTTTAGGTTTTTGGGGGTGGAGTGGGGGTTAGGGTTTTTTAGGTTTTTGGGGGGTGGGGGGTAGGCTTTTTTTAGGTTTTTGGGGGGTGGGGGGTAGGCTTTTTTTAGGTTTTTGTTGGTGGGGGTTAGGTTTTTTTAGGTTTTTGGGGGTGGGATTTTTTTTTTAGGTTTTTGTGGGGGGGGGGGTTAGGTTTTTTTGGTGAGGTATAGTTTTTTATTATTTTTTTGGGGGGGGGGGGGGGTGTTTGGGTTTTTAGGTGATGGTGGGGGTAGGTTTATTTTGTTGTATTCACATTGGTTCTTGTGGTTCTTGCAATATGGGGGGTTCGCGAATGAACCTTACCCTACACACACACACACACACATATATATATATAAGCAGGGTGCCCACGTGATGTGACGAGGGAAAAATTTGCATTATGGTACTTGTTGCTGGTAATTTTCATATATGTATAATATTTATTGTAATATCCACTAGTGGATACACGTCATAAGCGTAGCAATCGGTTAATCCATTTCATTATGGTGTGCATGGTTCGGTTATTATCCTCAACTGAAGCCGAAACCGAAGTTATCAGTTAGTCTATTTTATTAACCAACTGGTTTTTGGTTATCATTTTGGTTTGAACGATTAGATTGACAACTTTTGATTTAGTTCATTTAATTTTGGTTAATAGCAAAAACCAAACTGGGGCTAAAACCTTTACTTAGAAATACATGAAGTTGAGATATAAATACATGAAATGGTTTGTGATTGCATAAAGTATGTGTAAACATGTTGCACCCAAAAGTGTAAAACGTAAAGAGGGGGGTTCGCGAATGAACCTTACCCTACACACACACACACATAAATATATAAGCAGGGTGCCCATGTGATGCGACGAGGGAAAAATTTGCATTATGGTACTTGTTGCTGGTAATTTTCATATATGTATAATATTTATTGTAGTATCCACTAGTGGATACACGTCACAAGCGTAGCAATCGGTTAATCCATTTCATTATGGTGTGCATGGTTCGGTTATTATCCTCAACTGAAGCCGAAACCGAAGTTATCAGTTAGTCTATTTTATTAACTAACTGGTTTTTGGTTATCATTTTGGTTTGAACGATTAGATTGACAACTTTTGATTTAGTTCATTTAATTTTGGTTAATAGCCAAAACCAAATTGGGGCTAAAACCTTTACTTAGAAATACATGAAGTTGAGATATAAATACATGAAATGGTTTGTGATTGCATAAAGTATGTGTAAACATGTTGCACCCAAAAGTGTAAAACGTAAAGAGGGTGTTCGAGTATACTCACGGTTTTGAAAATATTCGTTTGTTAATCCGCAAGTTTAAGAAGTTGAGGAGAGTGCTGGAACACCGAGGTTACCTTACATGGGGTAAACGAAGGTGTTAGTTATTGGAGTTAAACGGAGGACTTGGATTCGAAATTTAAAGTATAAAAGTATGTTTAAACAGTAAATATATCTTGTATAGGCACTCGTTGTGACACTAAGTTACTGTGATTTTATGAGTCCTGGGTTCCCAATAGAATCAACAACGAGGAACTCAAAACTGAGATAAACGAAAAACCGAGAATGCAAAACACTGTCCATTCATGCGAAAGTTTCTGTTCGGGACACTTTTCACCATTGATTGATTAACGTTCTAATTTTGGTTATATTTAGATATGTTATTATATTATGTAGTATATGTTAACAGTCTAGAAGGTCAGAGAGTTCATAGAAGTCATGCATGGAGGTATAACACCTTGTTATAAGTTTCACCAAAGCACAAGTTCATTAACATCGTTAAAAACCAGTTGGTCATGAATAAAAGAAATCAAACAAAAAAATAAATAGCTACCAAACAGCCGAACAAGGAAAACCGGGCGTCTCATTCCCAACAAGGGAAGTGTTGGAGGCGAGGCGGGGTTAGCTTATTTTGAGTCTAGAAGACTGTTTGGGTGTTTGTTTGCAAGTCCAAGTGAGACGCTGGAACTAGATTGGAAACCAAGTTTTCATAGTTCACACTTCTGTTAATCGCAGATGCACCCATATTGAAGATGGGGATCCAAGATAACATTCAACGCTTAGAGATTTGTCAGAACGAGATCAACAGAATCCATTCGCGCGAATAGAAGGTCCAGTCGTGCGAGTGCATTGTCTAGTCGCGCGAATGGGTTCTCCATTCATGTGAATGGCTTCTGTTTTGGGACGAGTTGGTCCGGATTTGTTTGAACAGTCTCGTTTCTTGGCTGGAATCAATCTCAACACTAACCCCCGGCTATAGACTTAGCTTGTGAGCATGGTAGGTTCTTGATTCTACCAAGTTTCAATACTAAAATAAGTGTTTTTATAAAAGTTTGAAAGAATAAAACTTAAATCCTTACACTTGAACCTCAATGTGGTGAGCTTCAACATCAGACTGCCAAGGCAAGTCTGTGAAACACCCAAGAGTGTAACCAAGCTATGAAGGATTGAAGAAAAGTAGGAGAAATGTAGAATTTTAGCTAAGGAAGTGAGCTTGTAACTCACTTGGAAGCTACTAAGTGTCTTGTCTGAATATGAGTGCTCAGAGATTTTGAGAGAGAATGTGAGTGAGTGGAAGGTGTGAAGTGAGGGTGAAGGGTTGTATTTATAGGCTGAAACAGAGCTTGGTGCGAGTGGAGTTTGGAACGAATGGGGCATTCGTGCGAGTGGGAGAGCCCCCTTAGCACGGAAATAATGGTTCAGTTGCACGAAGAGTCAAAGTTTCCATTTTCGCATATTTTAGATGGTTTGAGTGTTTTAAGCATGTAAGTGTGATGTATGTGTATGAATAAAATGCATGTATAAACTGAGATTGCAAGTATTTCAAGTATGAGTTTGCGTATATGAGCATGTATCAATGTTTGCATGCATCACAAGTATGTAACGAGTATGTATCAAGTATGTATAACACAATGTATAAAAATGGTCGCGTTTTATTATATGATCAAAGCCTCGGATTACAATGTTTAGAAAAGTAATACGAATACAAAGGAATTAAAAGTACCAAATACAGACAGACCTTCTAAACAAGGAAAGTACCAAAAAGTGAGGCGTTACAACACACACACATATATAAGCAGGGTGCCCACATGATGCGCGGGGGCAACAATTTGCATTTTGGTACTTGTTTCTTGTAATTTTCTTATATGTATGCTATTTATTGTAGTATCCACTAGTGGATATACGTTATAAGTGTAGCAATCGGTTAATCCATTTCATTGTGGTGTGCATGGTTTGGTTATTATCCTCAACTGAAGCCGAAACCGAGGTTATTAGTTAGTCTATTTTATTAACCAACTGGTTTTTGGTTATCATTTTGGTTTGAACGGTTAGATTGACAACTTTTGATTTAGTTCATTTACTTTTGGTTAATAGCCAAAACCAAACTGGGGCTAAAACCTTTACTTAGAAATACATGAAGTTGAGATATAAATACATGAAATGGAGGTATTTTATATATGAAGTACATGAATTGGAAGTATAAAAGCTAGAAATATATGTAAATATAAACAGTTCGGTTAATTTTGGTATAACGAGGGTAAAAAAATTGGACACTAATAACTAGTTTTCTTGTTAATCAGTTTTAAGTTAGTTCAGTTGTTCGTTGATTTTGGTTCAGTGTTATTTTATTTCGATTTGGTTTCGCTTGATGATTCAGTTATTGCTCACCTCTAGATACCATTAATCATGCAACATATCAATGTTTTTAACTAAAAAACTATAGCTATACTATACTCAATTAAAGAGAACAAAATGATTGTTTTTATAGTGTAATTTTTTTAAAATATTTATGTACGAAAAAGTCACGGCCGTTTAAAAATCATAGAGGTAATTAGTTTTCATAAAGGGGAAAATTGTAACTACTACCTAATTTTCTATAATTTTGTTAAAATTGAGGCTTTAAAGTGTAATGAGATAAGGGGATTAAAATGTAATTAGTGTTTAAAAGACTAATTTATCCGCATTTTAGGGTTGTACCTAATGCATTAAGAAGAAAATAAGTTCTTAGTTTTTGGGTATTTTAAAATGTCTCTCTCGTTTTAGGGTTGTACCTAATGCATGCATTATAATATAGTTTAGTCATAGATATATATGGATGGATTATGAGAAAACTACAAAAAAAACCTAAAAACACACCAATTTTTTCTACAAAAGTTCACTATTTTTAATGTATAAAAACATTTCTTTCAAAAAAATAAATAAATACTACACATGTGCGTTACTATGAAAAAACCTAAACCCCCTAACCCACCCCCTCCCCCACCAAATCCTAACACCCCACCCTCTATAAAAACAAAAACCTAAAACTAAACCCTAAACGCACCCCCTCCAAACCTAAAAACAAAACCCTAAATCTACCCCCTCCAAAAAAAAACCTAACCCTAAAAGCTAAACTAAACCCAAAACTTAAAGCTAAATTACATGTGCAACATATACATAACGGGCAAAGCGAATGTCGTGGCCGATGCACTTAGTCGAAAGAATCACGTCAAGGATCTTGACATTCGTGTAACCAACCGTTCTCGTTGTTTCCAAATCCAAACCGACGTCCAATCTCGTATCTGGGAAGCACAATACTCATCCATCAATGAAAACAATTTGTATGACGAGATGCCATGTGGTGCCTAAAGTCAACTCGAGCCTATATGTAATGGTATCTTCCACTATCTCAATCGTATTTGAGTTCCCAACCGTGACAACCTTCGTGATCTTTTGATGAATGAAGTGCATAAATCACGGTATTCCATTCATCCCGGTGCGGACAAAATGTACCAAGATCTCTATTGAACCAATTGGTGGCCCGACATGAAAAAGGACATTGCCCTCTTCGTGGCAAAGTGCCTCACTTGTTCCAAAGTAAAATCCGAACACCAACGTCCTTCGGCTTACTCGTACAACCCGAAATTCCGATGTGGAAATGGGTTTGTAACGTTTCGTATTTTTCATTCCTTTTCATTTGATTGTAATTCGTATTTTAATTTCCATCCTTTATAATTCGAGATTTGATCATAATGGAAATCATATTTTGTATTATTTTTGTTTAATCATATTTACATAATACGTAAACAATCACGAAATACGCGTTTTATAAAAAACCGAGCCATGCAACGAGATTATAAATTCTTTGAAATATTATTCATACGTGTTAGAGTTAATTGTCCGGATGGTCCTTGTGGTTTGTTATTTTTTCATATTTACTCCCAAACTTTCTAAAATCACACGTATGCTCTCTATGGTTTGTTTCATTGTTACTCGGACGGTCCTCAGGTTGGATGAAAGTTAGTTTTTCTAGTTAAGTTGATAGGAAATGACTAAATTACCCTTACTAATAAAAATATAACTTTAACATTAAACTAATTAATCATCTAAAAATTAAAGTAGGACCCCATTATTATTTAAATATAAAAACTATCCCAAACCCCACCCATCCCCACCTCTATCTTCTTCTTCACTCTTTAATGCCGACACCATCACAATTTATAACCTTGCCACCACCGTCTGAAAAAAAGAAATAAAAGAACACCATTTAACAAACAATAAACCTAAATCACAACCATGACCACCACCATAGTCAAATTTTAGTTTTTCCTTTTCCAAACAACCAAAAAACAAATCTGACCAACTGATGGTCTTCGTTGATATTGTTTCTTCCACAAACAACCCGAATAATCATGAGCCTAAACACACCGTTAAAACACAAAACGAAAAACCATAGCCGCCCTCAGGTTGTAGTTCATTCCGACGATCACCTGGATATTTCATTTGACGACTTTCACGAACCACTGGTGGTTTGTCGTCAGTCGTCATCGATGATACAAAAGACGAAGAAGAAAGGGGAACGGGTAACAATTTGATCTCTCTTCGTCTTAAAAAAAAAACATTGTTTCACTGCCTCTGATCTCTCTTCGCCTCTTGAACTGAGCATATTAAGAATCATACATGGTAACGATCTCCAATCCCCTTCTGTTACTATTTTCAGATTCATTTAATCAATTAAATCCACATGAACTGAAGAAAAAGTGTGATTGTAATGTTTAGAAGGTGCAGAAGGTAGAAGCAAAAGTGTGGGCGATGGTGTGGTGTGGTGGAGAAGAAGGAAAGGTTGGGTGGGGGTGGGGTGGAGTGGTTTATTTAAAATAAAAAGTGGGCCCTAGTTGATGTTTTTCTAATTGTCTTGGTCAAAAATCAAACAAACGATAATGTAACCAAATATGATTTTGTGAGGTAGTGTGCTTGTATGTTGAATAAATGAATGAACAAGTGTGAAATGTTGTGAACAATGGACACAAGGATTTATATGAGGAAAAAGCCATTGATCTTAATGAGATCTCTGTTGGATAGTCCGGTGACCCTAAACAGTCAGTATGAGTAGTTCATCATCATTTGCAAAGGTGGAATCAATGTAAATGACGTCAAACAGCTTGTTTCCTTTTAATCTTTATCTATTGATGATTTCATGAGCTTTTACAATCAATTCTGACAAAAATCCGGCGGCACCTCAGCTCACACACACATAATTCCGTATGAAAAATGACAAAGCACAACCCCTATTTATAGACCTTGTGATTTCCTTTGAAGATGACACATACCTGTTCAAACGAAATTACATGTCATGATTTCGTTTGAACATGTCCATGTCTTCCTCAAACGAAATTACACACTAACATGAAATCTAACCCTAATTCAATCCCTGTTGTGCACTCGTTTATCCAATCTAGACATAAGACTCGATTAAGACAAAATTAACAGACAGTAGATGCACCAACAGACTCCCCCTTGGATGTTGACGAAGTCTTCGGCGTCGAGTCTTTAGTCTTAGTCTCTATCCAAATTGTCTTGACATTGTAAAAGCTTCCTTCAATCTTCAATCTTCAAACTTTTATCTTCAATCTCCCCTTTGAGTGTTGATCCAGAATGTTAACTCCCCCTTTCGCAGACTCCCCCTC
The DNA here is from genome assembly GCA_030545235.1 of Helianthus tuberosus. Lineage (NCBI taxonomy): Eukaryota > Viridiplantae > Streptophyta > Magnoliopsida > Asterales > Asteraceae > Helianthus > Helianthus tuberosus. The sequence goes on from JARYGA010023190.1 coordinate 37,751, forward strand.
TCGATAAGCTGGGCTTGAATTCTGATTCAAACTTTGACATTTTCTCTGCCATGGAGAACTTGATTCCTGTTTCTTGCATAATCTCTACCCAAATATAAGATATATGACAATAACAGTTTCAATCTAAACTTACCATTCACTTCATTTGTTGGTCTTGTCAGAATTAGAAATCCACTTAAGTATTCAGGTCCAAATTAATGACCCTGATTACTCAATTTGTCTACCAAGTCCAACTTAATGACCTTGGATGATCTGAGACAATTCACACTGACTTTTTGTTGATTTTTTTTCTGAAAATTTACAAGTTTCAAATTAATGAACTTGCTTTAACTTTTCAACTTTCACAAACTTATCATGTTTTAGCTCCAAACTCATCCTCCAGCCCAGAAACTTCCTGCACCTGCTTCGATTCGAATCTGAAGATCAGCTTTCCACTTTGGTTTGTCGGAAAATAAAGTAGAAGTGTAAAATCTTTTTGAATTTTTAATAAAGTTTCTAAACTAGAAATGAAATACAGAAATAAAATGCAGTAAATGTAAACTATTTACAAACATATTTTTGGTTGAGCGTGTTAGGAAATCATATCAGCTATCCGACAAGTCACAAGTACCGTTAAGCTTTGATTACATATTCAGAATTAAACAATTTGCTTAGATTGTCGATATACTGATCCAATTGAATTTTCACACACATTTCAATCTGTCCAGGATACGGATTAGGTGAATTAGAGACTTAAACTCATTCATGTGTCCCACCTCTTGAATATACTCCCGTATCCAGATCCCAATATTCAGTCTTACAGGTGAGTATACCACAGATGATATCTGTAAGGGGTTAAATTGCGAAACCGTGAGAGCTCAGGTCAGAACTTCCGTTCAGCAGAGAGATGACGGTTCGACTTTAGTGGGTCCCCTTTAGAGGATCTTTTTTACAACAGCATTGATTAGCAATTTTATTGTCTATTCATTTATGCTGAGGGTGGCGCTATATTTCAAGCATGCGGTAAAGTATTCTTCGGGGACTAGGCCATTGCTTCCGCAAAATCAGAAGTCCCGGGATAATACCCCAGATATCACTGAGTATAAAGACCTAGTATCTCAGAAAGAGGGATCTTTCAAACAAGATTTCAGGGGTTACCTATATATCCAAGTAGTGTTCCCCATGAAATAAGTAAGTAAAGATTTAGGTTTATATCCCGAACAAACCTACTAAATGTGCAAAAACCTATCGGCATATCATCAGCGAGACTGTTTAATCACTTTTAAACATTACATATCTTTAGCATACCGTAACTGTCAAGCCGATGTACTATCATTTTCCCTTTTTACACAAGCTCTTTTCTGGTTTTCTATTGTTTTTGGATTTCGAAAATATCTCATGTTTTTGTATTTTTGTCATTTTTTATTGTTTTTGTATTTTCTGAAAATATTACCCTATACTCTCCCCCTAAATACCAAAACAAGTAAAAAATCGACAAACCATTGCAGATTGCTTCTCAACATCATCTACAATGTCTCCTTCATCAACGCCAAGAATCTCTTCCAACACCGATAAAAGCTTCATACCATTCAATTTTATCAAATGCTTTGGTATGTAAATCAGCTTTTTGCTCGTCAGTGTGGATTTTCTCAATTTGTATCAACTTCTTCTCGAAACAATCTCGGATGAAGTGATGACGAATTTCAATGTGTTTGGTTTTAGCATGATGAACTGGATTTTTAGTAATGTTTATCGCTGCCTCATTATCAACAAAGATAGGGGTGTTTAGAAATTGCAAACCGTAGTCGCGCATCTATTGCTGGATCCAAAAGATCTGAGAGCAGCAGCTGCTAGCAGATACATACTCCGCTTCGCATGTGGATAAAGCTACAGAGGTTTGCTTATTGCATTGCCAGGTGACCAAACGTGGTCCGAAAAACTGACATCCCGCTGTTGTTGATTTTGCGTTAACTTTGTAGCATCCGAAATCGGAATCGGAATACCCTTCGAGCGTGAAATCACCTTCTTTTGGATACCACAACCCCAATGATGGAGTTCCTTTCAGGTAGCGTAATATCCTTTTCACAATCACCATATGTGAAGCTCTCGGGTTAGATTGAAATCTTGCTGCGAGGCAGGTTGGATACATAATATCGGGCCTTGAAGCTGTCAAATACATCAGCGATCCGATCATTGAACGATACAACGTTTCATCTACCTTCTCTCCGGTGAGACCAGGGTTTATCCCATGATTCGTCGCTAATGGGGTGGAAGCTGGAGTAGAACCTGACATCCCAAATTTCTCCAAGATATCATGAACGTACTTCGTTTGATGTATGAAAATTCCTTTGGGTAGTTGATCAACCTGCAGTCCCAAAAAGAATTTCATCTCACCCATCGATGATATTTCAAATTTCTGCTTCATAACTCGTTCAAAATCTTTGCACAAATTTTCATTTGTAGACCCAAATATGATGTCGTCCACGTATATTTGAACTATCAGAAGATGACCGTCGACCTCTTTGGTGAAGAGAGTGGCATCCATTTTTCCACGAATGAAGCTGTTGGCTAGCAGGTGTTGAGACAATGTCTCGTACCAAGCTCTCGGGGCCTGGTGTAAACCATACAGCGCTTTGTCTAGCAAGTAGACCATGTCTTTGTGGATTGGATCGGTGAAGCCCGGTGGCTGACCAACATATACCTCCTCTTTTACCTTCCCGTAGAGAAACACCGATTTAACATCTAACTGATAAACTTTGAAATTTTTCCAAGATGCAAATGCTAGGAAGATTCTGATTGCTTCTAGTCGAGCCACGGGATCATATACTTCAGTGAAATCTATACCCTCCTGCTGACTGAAACCCTGGACAACGAGTCGAGCTTTGTTACGAACAACAACCCCTCGATCATCTCTCTTGCACTTGAACACCCACTTGGTGTTTATCTTCCTCTGACCATCAGGCAAGTCTACTAACTTCCACACTCCTAACTTCTCAAAATGACTCAACTCTTCTTGCATAGCATTAACCCAAGAATCTTCAGTTAGCACCTCTTTATATGTAAGCGGTTCGATCTGCGAAATAAAACAACTAAGTGAAAACTCAGTTTGTAAAGGTGCTACTGTAGAATAAAAACAAGTAAGGCCTTGGTCAATTTGACGTCTAGTGCGAACGCCTGATTGCAATTCTCCAATAATCAGCTCCTCTGGATGGTATGAAAGAGTTCTTGGCATCACCTCGCCTGAAACATCTACCTCACCTTCCAGATTAGTAACATTCTGATTTGCACCTTGTTCACTGACTGGGTTTGTTTGACTTGAAATCTGAATTTGCTCCCCCTCAGAATCTGAATCACCATGATCAAATACAGGCATATTATCAGATTCTTTATTTTCATTGACAACCGTTTGATTATCATGAGAAACTTCCTCTTGTTGAATATCATCATGTTCACCAGAATTACTTGGACCTGCTTCATCATCGTTCGAAGCTTGTCGTTGTCGACTGAAAGTTTCTGCTGGGAATCTTTCCTGCGATTCTTCATACTCTCTCAAAATATCCAACTCGTCAAAGAAATCTGCTTCTTCTTCCTTTTCTTCTTCCATGTCAAATGAATCCCACAAAGTATCATAATGAAAACGTCATGAATCTCCAGGATTCTGCGGTGGCATTGTGTAACCTTGACACTCAACATTGTGTGCTTCAATAATCCGCTTCAAACTTGGAACAAAAACTCGTTTCAATGGACTTGTATAACCCACGAAAATTCCTTCGATGCTCTTTGGACCAAACTTTCCAAAAGGCTCTAGAACTGTGCAGGGAGACCCAAACGGTTCCAAATACTTCAGGTTCGGTTTGCGGTTATTGATCAGCTCGAAACACGTTTTATTGAATTTCTTGACAGTGAGAACCCGATTGAGTGTATATCATGCGGCGGATACTGCTTCTGCCCAAAAATTAACTGGTAGCTTTGAATCAGCAACCATCGTCCTAGCCGTTTCAATTAGCGTCCTGTTCTTTCTTTCATGTAACATCTGTGCTTGTAATCATTGTAAACAATTCAGTTATCAATAAAACAATGTTATTTGATCCCAATGTTTGTTTAGTTGTGTTTTACATTTTTCATGTTTTGACTTTTATTCAATTTCAAACTCTATATCGCTTTCTGGAGAGTTATACGCAAACTGGTGCGTAAACGTAATCAGATTAATACGACAAATACTCCAGAACATCAACATATACTTAACATACCTTAAATAACCATTACATAACTTAGAAATAAGTTTTGAAGGCTTTGGTATGGCAAAAACAAGTTAATTCGCATACAGGGACTAAACTTGACAAACTGCAAAAGTATGCCAATTTGAACTGTAACGAACATTCTGGAACATGAACATAAGTTAAACATACCATAAATATCCTTTACATAGCTTAGAAATAGGCTTTGAGGGGTTCGGTGTGCTAAAATAAACTTTTGGGTCATTTAGGGACTAAAAGCGTCAAAAAGTGCACAAGTTTGCACTTTCGCTCATAACTTACGTTCTGAATACATCCGGACATCCAAAAATTTATGTAAGCACTAAAATATTTTATTTTAGTGTTTGGCATAAGAAAAATCCATTCGTCGCGTCATTTGGATCGTTTTTCGCGCTTATGCGCATTCCGTCGTTATTAAGCGAACATCGCGATCGTACGACCAAACGAACCGACATCCGACATATTTTTGAGCATGTTTCATGTCCAAAATGTTTAGGCATTATTTTAGGGCCTTAAAGTTGGCTTGACGGGCCTTAGAAGTGTCGGAAATGACTTAAACACGTAACAGGGACTGAAACTGTCATTTGGCAAACATGTTTCTGATCTGTGCAGGCCAGGCGGCCCGCGTAAAACCAAGGCCATCCTTTACGCGGCCCGCGTCAGTGTCCCAGATCAGATAAGATCAATTAGTCAGCAGATTTCAGCTGATTAACTCTCATCCACACACTCACACTTGCCCTTTCAGCTCATTAGGGGCCATTTTTAGTTACCACAACTTTCCAACAAGTGTACGCATGAGATTCGATCACGTTATTCAAGAAACGATCTTAACGGTTCGGGAAATACTATAAATACCCCACCCCCATTTGCTTCAAACTCACAAGAATCTGATCTAATGTGCTCTAAGTTGAAACCTTTGTTTCATACCTGAGCTATTTTGATCTAGATTAGCATTCTGGGACCCTTCGTAAGTATTCCTTCGTTCTTTTATTGCTTTTCGAGTCCGAAAGTCAAACTTTGTTTGACTTTCTGCATTGACCAGTTTATGGTCAATGCGAAGTTCGTTTGAACTTCGCAACGTGATTGTAATCACGATGGTTATAGTCCCTTGTGACTATGCCTACTGATTACCACGTTGTCTAGGGTCGTAAGGGTAAGCGATCTAATAAATCGCTTATACCTTCGAACCCGACCCATTTGGTCGATCATTAGGACCCGACCAAACACATTAGGTGACCATAGCATATAGGGAATAACCTTCCGAGGTTATACCTTATGGTCGCTTCGTTTAAGTAGTTGTATGATATGTAGTTTATATGCCTTAGGTAAATTAGCAAAATACCCCTTTGATGCCAAAATTCATTTTAAACATATGTAACATAACTTTTGACATCTAAACTGATTTGACAACAATATTAGACATGTTAAGGCATATGTTACTTGTCATAGGACTAGTTAGGCGGTCCGAACGCGTTTCACGCGAACGACGCGTTAAAGTAGCATAAGCTACCTAAACGGGTCGTAATGGGTCGTAAGCACTTATGTTAGGTTTCAGTTAGTATGTAGGCTTTGTTAAACCATATTACACGAGTCTCCATACTCGTTTGGTTTACGAACCCTCATTCTATCCGATCCTCCGATTTAGGTCCGGTTTATTAACATAGTTACCTATATTAGGTGCCGTTTGATTTCCGAGATCTCTAGCATTGCTTGGTGGTTATCTTAGGACTTCTGAGCAATCTCAAGTGAGTACATAGACCCCTCTTTTACCGTTTTCAAACTGTTTTGGTGTGAAACACATGTGCCTACTTGTTACTTTCATGCTTTCCATGTTTTCACATCATATACTTGCTATGTTCTCTAGTACATTTATAGTACATGATTTACATTATATTGTTTTGCTATGTATGCCCATTGTGTTCATACTTAGTACAACATTTTACATTACATTTCATGCTATATATGCCCATTGTGTGCATACTTAGTACATTGCTTTACTTTACATTTCTGCTATGTATGTTGACTGATAGCATGCTAGCACATTGATTTACATGACTTTTCTGCTTTATATGTTAACTTAGCATACTTAGTACATTGTTTCCATATGACATGTATACAACTGCTATAACATTTGGTTTGCACAAACGAGACTTATATACGTTCATTAACATTAGCTACGCCGCTCGGTAGTAAGTACTGGTACCATAGGACTTGACAAATCCCATTCCTGACATCCCGGGTTTGTTTGGATGTAAGGAATGACTGAATCCGAAAACATTTCTTTTGATAACCTTGACTGAAAGGGTTATCCGACTGTCTCAAGGCTTGAATGTATGCGTTAACTTACCACATAAATGTTTGTATCAATGTAACATGCATTACTTTGCAAAACATAACTTTTTGATATATTCAAAATACTTTGTTTTGTACATTTCTACATTTGGATTATGTGACAATACTTTACTTACAATACATAACATTTGATACATATTACTTGACTACTTTTGGACTTATAAACATTTGACATGGCTTATACAAGGACTTTTGACTATTGGTTTAAACATAGACTTTATACATTGGTGGTTTGTTTAAGTGACTTAAGTAACGAGATGTGAGTAATATGATACAAGCATGGTGGATACGTCGCTGGTACTTCCTATATATAAGTGTTTGTGTTATATTACTTATCATAGCGTTATTTAAATCATTCAATTTGGACTTATACATTTTACACAAGTAACACGATTTTCACAAGACTTTGGTTTACAAACAATTTACTTTATACAACTCATTTTACTTGGTTATACATTTAACCATACATTATACTTTTATTTATACATATCATTTGATCTTATCGCTTTTTAAATGACTTACAAAACAAAACAATTTACAAGGTTCATGACTGACTTTTACTAAACAACTTTTTCTTAAACTAAAGTCATGAATCCTATTTTCACAAAACCTATGTATCTCACAGGCATTTTTATGCTGACGTACCTATTTTCACATGTGTTTTCAGGAGCTTTTGCATAGGATGATGATCGTGACACTAGGGCGGACCTGTGCCTTAGAGACATAAAATGAAGATAGACTTAGTTTAATTATGTTATAAACTCTTTGATTCCTGTTTAAAACAATGTAACTCTTATGTTGATAAATAAAATACAACTTTGTATGCCATGGTTATGAAACAATTAATTCTGTTACAACACTCCCCGACGTTTTTCGCCACGTTTTGTATGTTATACGTGGTCGGGGTGTGACAGAAGAGTTGGTATCAGAGCCAATGGTTATAGGGAATTAGGTTATTAGTAATGCTTTGACCTAGACTATAACCTTTCTAGGACCCTAACATAAGGTATCTTGTGTTTAGATTTTTAAAACATGCACATCACCTATCCTTAGGTGTTTATCAAAACAAAAACCATTTTTTTCTGAAACGATTTTTGAAAAACAATCTTCTGTTTTTGAATGATTTATTACAAGGTTTTGAACCCTCTATTGTAAGGTTTTGAACCCTCTGTTATATGGTTTTGAACCCTTCCAGTTTGGTTTTTGGCCTTGTGCCTTCAAATTTTCAAAATCTCGTCAAAATTTTGGGTTCTAAATAGTGTGAACACGTGCAAACTGGAAGAGTGAATGCCTGTATTCTGGGTTTTCTGTCTAGGCAAGCACTTCGTATATATCTCATCAGACGCGAGACCAGTTGTGCTTACCTGGGAATTCTTGGGAGGAGTGTTCACTTATAGGCGAGCATGTCTTCGCGATACATTATTTTTGATCCATTTACTTTGATTAGTCACTGTGTGTCGTTTGTTTGCTTGGTAATGCGGACAAATGACCACCATCTTTTCTTTTGTTAATTTTGTTTCATCTCATTCTCTTCATCCAATCATCTCACTCGTTTCCTTTCATGTTTTCCTCTTTTAGAATGCCTCCTCGACGCGAAAACCAGATAGTGACTGCCGAACTGGCAGAAATCATTGCGCAGCAGATGGCTGCTCAATTCCCAAATCTCTTTGCTCAATGGCACCAAGCCAACAACAATAACAATGCTCCATGCAAATACAAGGATTTTAACTCGGCTAAACCACTCAAGTTTAGTGGTTCTGAAGGAGCGACTGGGCTTCTTCAATGGTTCGAGAGCATTGAGAATACTTTTTGCCACGTGCAGTGTCCTGACAATCGCAAGGTCGAGTTTTCTTCAAGTGTGTTTCAGAAGAGGGCTCTCACATGGTGGAATGGGGTTATGAGAGACCGAGGTGCAGAAGTTGCTCTAGCACAGACATGGGCTGAACTCAGGGCCCTTATGATGAGGGAATTATGTCCTCGTCATGAGCAGCGAGCTTTGGAGAAGGAGTTTAATAACTTGAAACAAGACAGTGGCGAGCACAGGGCATATACTGATAGATTTGAGGAGTTGAGTCTGCTTTGCCCAACTATGGTTACCCCACTCGACAAGGCTATCGAAAGGTACATCGACGGCCTACCTGACTCAGTGCAAGACATCATTACTGGTAGTAACCCTGCCACACTCCATCAGGCGATCGAGTTAGCAGCGACATTGACTGAGTTGCAGGTTCGAAAAGGGAAGCTGCACAAAAAGGGTGACAAGGGTAAGAAGCAGGCGTCTGATAAGGAAGATAGCAAGAAAGGTCAAAACAAGAAGGGAAAGAATTCTGGATGGTCTAGGAAGCGGAAGGCTTCCCAAAACTATGCCGTTACTGCACAGGCCCAAGCTGCACCAAATCAGCCTGCGCAGCCACTAGCCAGGAAGCCTTATCTTGGCAATGCACCTTTGTGCAACAGGTGTAACGACCATCATCCACCACACCTCCAGTGTCGTCAGTGCACCAACTGCGGAAGATCTGGTCATCTTGCCGCTACTTGTCGCATTCCTGTTAACCAGAACCAGGCAGTTCAGAACCAAGCCCAACAAGTTGCTCAGCCTCTTGCTCAGCAACAAGGTCAAGCTGCACGACCTCATTTTCCTCCTGGTTCGTGCTACAATTGTGGGGATCTGACCCACTACAGAAACCGGTGCCCAAGGCTAGCAAACCAGAACCAGAATCAGAATCAGGCTCCGGCTCGAGGGCGAGTTTTCAACATGAATGCTCAAGAGGCACAAGAAGACGATGAAGTGGTGAACGGTACGTTCTTTATTAATAATCAGCCTGCATCTGTTCTCTTTGATTCGGGTGCCGATAATAGTTTTGTGTCATTGTCTTTTGAGCCAATGCTTCGCGTGTCTAGAACGAAACTAGGTAAACCTTTGACAGTAGAAGTTGCTAGTGGTGAACCCATTGTTCTTGATTCTGTTCTTCACAACTGCCAGTTAAATCTTAACGACCATCTTTTTCCGATCGACCTCACGCCTATGTAACTTGGAAGCTTCGACGTCATAGTGGGTATGGATTGGTTATCCAAGCATCGCGCAGAGATAGTTTGTTCTGAGAAGATTGTTCGTGTGCCGCTTTCAACAGGCGAGATCCTACAGGTTCGTGGTGAGAAGCCTGCTGGTGGTCTCAAACTCATGTCTTGTTTTAAAGCTCGGAAGTATCTGCGGAAGAACTATGTGGCCTACTTAGTACATGTTACAGCAGATAAAGGCAAGGGTAAGTCCATTTCAGATATTCCTGTCGTTCGGGATTATTCTGAAGTTTTCCCTGGAGAGTTACCTGGTCTACCCCCAACACGCCAAGTAGAGTTCCGTATTGATCTCGTACCTGGTGCAAATCCCATTGCCAGAGCTCCATATCGTCTTGCACCGTCTGAGATGCAAGAGTTGTCTAAGCAGCTTCAGGAGCTCTCTGACAAAGGTTTTATCCGTCCTAGCTTTTCACCTTGGGGTGCTCCTGTTCTTTTTGTCAAGTAGAAGGATGGATCTTTTAGGATGTGTATCGATTATCGTGAGCTTAACAATCTTACCATCAAGAATCGATATCCCCTACCGCGCATAGACGATCTCTTTGATCAGTTACAGGGCGCTTCTTATTTTTCGAAGATTGATCTACGTTCCGGGTATCATCAACTTCGGGTGCATGAAGAAGATATTCCCAAGACAGCGTTCCGCACTCGTTATGGGCACTATGAGTTCACAGTCATGCCATTCGGTTTGACTAATGCTCCTGCTGTTTTCATGGACTTAATGAATAGGGTCTGGAAACCTTATTTGGATCAATTCGTCATTGTTTTTATTGACGACATCTTGATTTACTCTAAGACGCGAGCTGATCACGAGCAACATCTTCGTCTTACTTTGGAACTCCTAAAGAAAGAGCAACTTTTTGCCAAATTTTCCAAGTGTGAATTTTGGCTTAAAGAAGTTCAATTTTTAGGACATATTATCAACGAACAAGGTATTCATGTAGATCCCTCCAAGATCAGTGCGATTAAGGATTGGGATACGCCTACTACTCCTACTGAGGTTCGTTCTTTTCTTGGTCTAGCGGGTTATTATCGCCGCTTCATTGAGAACTTCTCAAAGATTGCAGTTCCTCTAACTGCTCTAACTCAGAAGAACAAACCCTTTGATTGGGGATTCAAGCAAGAGGAAGCTTTTCAACACTTGAAGCAAAAGCTTTGCGACCCGCCTGTTCTGACTTTGCCTGAGGGCAATGATGATTTCGTCGTTTATTGCGACGCATCTAAATTGGGTCTTGGCTGTGTTCTGATGCAAAGAAACAAAGTCATAGCATATGCATCGAGGCAGTTGAAGATACATGAGAAGAACTACACCACCCATGATCTTGAGTTGGGTGCAGTTGTCTTCGCTCTTAAGATCTGGAGACACTATTTGTACGGTACAAAATGTGTGGTTTTCACGGACCACAAAAGTCTTCAGCATATCTTCAATCAGAAAGAACTCAACATGAGGCAACGACGTTGGGTTGAGCTTTTAAACGACTATGACTGCGAAATTCGCTACCATCCTGGTAAGGCGAATGTCGTAGCTGATGCATTGTGTCGTAAGGAACGTACTAAGCTTCATTGTGTACGTGTTCAATCTGTTATTCAAGTTCGATCCGATATCCAAGCACGCATTTCTCAGGCTCAACAATCTTGTGTTTCACAAGGTTTGATGGATAAGGAATTTCCCTATCACATAACTCCTGATCTGGAACTGAAGGACAATGGATCGTATTACTTCATGGACCGTTTGTGGGTCCCAAGCCAAGATAACCTTCGCACCTTGCTTATGGATGAAGCCCATAAGTCTCGTTATTCTGTTCATCCTGGCTCTGATAAGATGTATAAGGATCTTCGTATTCAGTATTGGTGGCCTGGTATGAAGAAAGACATTGCCTTATACGTATCAAAATGCCTTACTTGTCTTAAGGTTAAGGCTGAACATCAACGTCCTTCTGGCTTATTGGTGCAACCAGAGATCCCAGTTTGGAAATGGGAAAACATTACTATGGATCTTGTTACCAAACTTCCACGCACAAAGAAAGGTCATGATGCCATCTGGGTAGTTGTTGATCGTCTTACTAAGTCAGCGCATTTCTTGCCAATCCGTGAGGATTTTTCTGCTGACAAACTTGCTAAAATCTATGTGGATGAAATTGTAGCTCGACATGGTGTTCCTTTGAACATCATTTCTAACAGAGATGCTCATTTCACTTCTCATTTTTGGAGAACCATGCAATCTGCTATGGGGACCCAACTTAATCTGAGCACAGCTTATCATCCGCAAACGGATGGTCAATCTGAGAGAACAATCCAGACTCTGGAGGATATGCTTAGAGCTTGTGTGATCGATTTTGGTGGTAGTTGGGATTCACATCTTCCGTTAATTGAATTCTCCTACAACAACAGTTATCACACCAGCATCAAAATGGCTCCTTTCGAGGCTCTCTATGGTCGAAAATGTCGTTCACCAGGCTGCTGGAATGAGATTGGCGAGGCTCAACTTACTGGACCTGCCCTCATTTTAGAGAAAACTGACAAAATTAAGAAAGTTCGTGATAACCTTCAGACAACTAGAAGCCGTCAAAAGAGTTACGCGGAACCAAAACGCAAGCCCTTGGAATTTCAAGTCGGTGATCGAGTATTACTCAATGTCTCACCTTGGAAAGGTGTGATCAGATTTGGAAAGAAAGGAAAACTTGCACCTAGATACGTAGGACCATTCAAGATCGTCGAAAGAATCGGTAAGGTAGCCTACAGACTTGAGTTACCTGCTGAACTTGGAAATGTCCATCCAATTTTTCACGTGTCCAATCTCAAAAGGTGTTTAGCTGATGAGAACCTCCACATACCACTTGACGAAATTCGTGTTGATAAAACACTGAAATTTGTTGAGAAGCCAGTGGAAATCATGGAACGTGAAGTCAAGTGGCTTAAACGCAAGCGTATTCCTTTGGTCAAAGTTCGCTGGGAAGCTAAACGTGGACCCGAGTTTACTTGGGAACGCGAAGATCAAATGAAGGCGAAATATCCGCATCTTTTTCCACGAGTTTTCTCAAAATAAATTTCGGGACGAAATTTCCACAAGTAGGGGAGACTGTAACATCTGTGCTTGTAATCATTGTAAACAATTCAGTTATCAATAAAACAATTTTATTTGATCCCAATGTTTGTTTAGTTGTGTTTTACATTTGTCATGTTTTGACTTTTATTCAATTTCAAACTCTATATCGCTTTCTGGAGAGTTATACGCAAACTGGTGCGTAAACGTAATCAGTTTAATACGAAAAATACTCCGGAACATCAACATATACTTAACATACCTTAAATAACCTTCACATAACTTAGAAATAAGTTTTGAAGGCTTCGGTATGGCAAAAACAAGTTAATTCACATATAGGGACTAAACTTGACAAACTGCGAAAGTATGCCAATTTAAACTGTAACGAACATTCCGGAACATGACCATAAGTTAAACATACCATAAATATCCTTTACATAGCTTACAAATAGGCTTTGAGGGGTTCGGTGTGCTAAAATAAACTTTTGGGTCATTCAGGGACTAAAAGCGTCAAAAAGTGCACAAGTTTGCACTTTCGCGCATAACTTACGTTCTGAATACATCCGGACATCCAAAAATTTATGTAAGCACTAAAATATTTTATTTTAGTGTTTGGCATAAGAAAAATCCATTCGTCGCGTCATTTGGATCGTTTTTCGCGCTTATGCGCATTCCGTCGTAATTAAGCGAACATCGCGATCGTACGACCAAACGAACCGACATCCGACATATTTTTGAGCATGTTTCATGTCCAAAATGTTTAGGCATTATTTTAGGGCCTTAAAGTTGGCTTGACGGGCCTTAGAAGTGTCGGAAATGACTTAAACACGTAACAGGGACTGAAACTGTCATTTGGCAAACATGTTTCTGATCTGTGCAGGCCAGGCGGCCCGCGTAAAACCAAGGCCATCCTTTACGCGGCCCGCGTCAGTGTCCCAGATCAGATAAGATCAATTAGTCAGCAGATTTCAGCTGATTAACTCTCATCCACACACTCACACTTGCCCTTTCAGCTCATTAGGGGCCATTTTTAGTTACCACAACTTTCCAACAAGTGTACGCATGAGATTCGATCACGTTATTCAAGAAACGATCTTAACGGTTCGGGAAATACTATAAATACCCCACCCCCATTTGCTTCAAACTCACAAGAATCTGATCTAATGTGCTCTAAGTTGAAACCTTTGTTTCATACCTGAGCTATTTTGATCTAGATTAGCATTCGGGGACCCTTCGTAAGTATTCCTTCGTTCTTTTATTGCTTTTCGAGTCCGAAAGTCAAACTTTGTTTGACTTTCTGCATTGACCAGTTTATGGTCAATGCGAAGTTTGTTTGAACTTCGCAACGTGATTGTAATCACGATTGTTATAGTCCCTTGTGACTATGCCTACTGATTACCACGTTGTCTAGGGTCTTAAGGGTAAGCGATCTAATAAATCGCTTATACCTTCGAACCCGACCCATTTGGTCGATCATTAGGATCTGACCAAACACATTAGGTGACCATAGCATATAGGGAATAACCTTCCGAGGTTATACCTTATGGTCGCTTCGTTTAAGTAGTTGTATGATAGGTAGTTTATATGCCTTAGGTAAATTACCAAAATACCCCTTTGATGCCAAAATTCATTTTAAACATATGTAACATAACTTTTGACATCTAAACTGATTTGACAACAATATTAGACATGTTAAGGCATATGTTACTTGTCATAGGACTAGTTAGGCGGTCCGAACGCGTTTCACGCGAACGACGCGTTAAAGTAGCATAAGCTACCTAAACGGGTCGTAATGGGTCGTAAGCACTTATGTTAGGTTTCATTTAGTATGTAGGCTTTGTTAAACCATATTACATGAGTCTCCATACTCGTTTGGTTTACGAACCCCCATTCTATCCGATCCTCCGATTTAGGTCCGGTTTATTAACATAGTTACCTATATTAGGTGCCGTTTGATTTCCGAGATCTCTAGCATTGCTTGGTGGTTATCTTAGGACTTCTGAGCAATCTCAAGTGAGTACATAGACCCCTCTTTTACCGTTTTCAAACTGTTTTGGGGTGAAACACATGTGCCTACTTGTTACTTTCATGCTTTCCATCTTTTCACATCATATACTTGCTATGTTCTCTAGTACATTTATAGTACATGATTTACATTACATTGTTTTGTTATGTATGTCCATTGTGTTCATACTTAGTACAACATTTTACATTACATTTCATGCTATATATGCCCATTGTGTGCATACTTAGTACATTGCTTTACTTTACATTTCTGCTATGTATGTTGACTGATAGCATGCAAGCACATTGATTTACATGACTTTTCTGCTTTGTATGTTAACTTTGCATACTTAGTACATTATTTCCATATGACATGTATACAACTGCTATAACATTTGGTTTGCACAAACGAGACTTATATACGTTCATTAACATTAGCTACGCCGCTCGGTAGTAAGTACTGGTACCATAGGACTTGACAAATCCCATTCCTGACATCCCGGGTTTGTTTGGATGTAAGGAATGACTGAATCCGAAAACATTTCTTTTGATAACCTTGACTGAAAGGGTTATCCGGCTGTCTCAAGGCTTGAATGCATGCGTTAACTTACCACATAAATGTTTGTATCAATGTAACATGCATTACTTTGCAAAACATAACTTTTTGATATATTCAAAATACTTTGTTTTGTACATTTCTACATTTGGATTATGTGACAATACTTTACTTACAATACATAACATTTGATACATATTACTTGACTACTTTTGGACTTATAAACATTTGACATGGCTTATACAAGGACTTTTGACTATTGGTTTAAACATAGACTTTATACATTGGTGGTTTGTTTAAGTGACTTAAGTAACGAGATGTGAGTAATATGATACAAGCATGGTGGATACGTCGCTGGTACTTCCTATATATAAGTGTTTGTGTTATATTACTTATCATAGCGTTATTTAAATCATTCAATTTGGACTTATACATTTTACACAAGTAACACGATTTTCACAAGACTTTGGTTTACAAACAATTTACTTTATACAACTCATTTTACTTGGTTATACATTTAACCATACATTATACTTTTATTTATACATATCATTTGATCTTATCGCTTTTTAAATGACTTACAAAACAAAACAATTTACAAGGTTCATGATTGACTTTTACTAAACAACTTTTTCTTAAACTAAAGTCATGAATCCTATTTTCACAAAACCTATCTATCTCACAGGCATTTTTATGCTGACGTACCTATTTTCACATGTGTTTTCAGGAGCTTTTGCATAGGATGATGATCGTGACACTAGGGCGGACCTGTGCCTTAGAGACATAAAATGAAGATAGACTTAGTTTAATTATGTTATAAACTCTTTGATTCCTGTTTAAAACAATGTAACTCTTATGTTGATAAATAAAATACAAGTTTGTATGCCATGGTTATGAAACAATTAATTCTGTTACAACACTCCCCGACGTTTTCCGCCACGTTTTGTATGTTATACGTGGTTGGGGTGTGACATTTCAGCTACTCCATTCTGCTGCGGAGTGTAAGGAGCACTAAATTCATGCAATATACCTCTTTCATCAGAATATTCTTCCATCTTGTTGTTCTTGAACTCAGTACCATTATCACTTCTGATTCTTTTGATACGCCTTTGGTACAAGTTTTCAATTTTCTTGAACAATGCCATCAAACTATCAAACGTCTCATCTTTTGTCTTCAGAAAAGAAACCCATGAAAACCTTGAAAAATCATCCGTGACAACCAAACAATAGTAATCACCAGTGATGGTTTTGACGTTCACTGGACCAAAAAGATCCATATGAAGTCTCTCTAAAGGTCTTGATACTGAGTTGACTTTCTTTTGAGGATGTGATTTCTTCTTCTGCTTGCCTTTGATGCAGCTAATGCACTCCCCCTCAAGATGAAAACCTTTGACATGAACACCTATAACCAAATCATTGTGCACCAAGTGATTCATTTTTTCTAAGATGAATATGTCCCATCTTCCGGTGCCACAATTGCGATTCCTTCTCAGTTGCTCTAGAAATAAAAAATGTGCCTGGCCCGTTGTTGTAGTTGCTACACTCATGTCCAATACATACAGATCATTCACTCTAGGCGCTCTCATGATAATCCATTCTTCAGGGATAACAAATCCTGGTTTCAAGATCAAGCATTCTTTGTCAGTAAAGTGTGTTGTATACATCCTATCACAAATCTGAGATATGCTCAGAAGATTGTTTTCAAGCTTGGCGATGTAGTTAACTCTTTCAAACGTAACAATCCCATTGTATAACGTTCCTTCTCCAACTATTCTACCACCTTGATTACCTGCGAATCCCACGTAACCTCCATTGAAATTTCTAACATCGTATAGCAGGGCTGTTTTCCCCGTCATGTGCCGAGAAGCTCCACTATCCATAATCCATCGTGAAACTGATCTTGGAAGCTCCTGCATATATCACAAACATTTAGTGAGATTTTGTTGCCACCCAAGCCTCTTTTGACTCGGGTAACTTGACATTAATGTGAGATTTTCCAATGTAAAGTGGTGGAAAGTTTTTGTCATTCATCTTCAAGCTTTCCTCAGAACCAACCTCAACCTTTTTGTATAAGAAAAACTCATCTTTCTTAGGTTGACCAGTTGGTTGATTTTTCTTTTGAACATTCTTCTTCTCTGGTGGAATAGAAGATTGTTTCTCCAATTGTTCATAATAATCCAAAGGAACATCCATCTTCACCGGTGTGGTAGAAGACAATTGTTTTTCTGACTGTGAAACCTTTGGTTTAGATGAACTTTTTGGCTTCCATGTTTGTTGAGATGGCGCAACCCGTTTGTAAAATTTGTCATTTTTAGTTTCCAACTTCTTAACAGGTTCAGTTTTGAATTTTGTTTTCTCATTTTTCAAAATTTTCTCAACAACCATTGGAGCTTTGCCTTTTGCATCAACCTTCCTTTTCGAACTTTCAGCAACTTCAGACTTAGGCTTAAAGTTGGTACATTTTCGTGCAATATGCCCAACTTTGTTACATTTGAAGCATGTACGAGTATCAACTACTCGACTTGTGCCTTTAGTCTGAGGTTGTGAGGCCCTCTCCTCAAAGAATTCTTCATTTGTTTTCGAAAAAATCCTAGATTCTGCATCAAAAAGTGAACTCGAACTTGACACAAACACTTTCTTCTCAGCAAACCTTCTGTTTTGAACATTTCTTCTTTGATAATTCTTACCACCCTGATAACCACCCGACCATTTGTTTCGATTGTTGTTATAAAAACGCGGTGGAACAACAGGCTTTTTGTAGTAAGCTTTATCTTTTTCAAAATTCATTTGCCTCTTTGTCTGTTTTAAACCCTCTACTTCAGACAAATCAATTTCAACCAGTTTGAAACATTTTTCAGTTTGTTCACATTAACATTCTCCAATGGAAACTCAGAATCCGAATACAACTTATCCGATCCCGACATCTTGTACATGACAAGAGTAGGTTCTTCATTTAAGTTGTTTTTGGATTTTTGTTTCGGAATGTATTTGTCCAGAAAACACTCATCATCATTAGCTGAATCACTATCAGACTTCAAAACACTTTCAGCCATGCTTTTAACAATATCAGTTTGAACACTATCATCAGATGATGATGAAGAAAATGTCACATCAATTGACTCTGGAAGTTTAACCTCATTTTCATCGTCATCATTAACAAACCCAGACTTTTTCTTTGAATAATTGTTTAACACTGGCGGTGGAACCTGATGAAACCCAACCCCAGTTCTATCCGAGTAAACATCTTCGCCCGCTTTGTTTTTCCCAATGGGTTTAGGAACTATGTGTTGTAAAACAAAGCTTGCGGAGCTGTAACTGGTTAATTTCATATTGATACGCTCATTCTCAATCTTAGCTTCTTCAAACTGAAGCTTCAATTTAGCAATCTCATCCAGTTGTTGGTTGATTTGCTCTTCTTTGTGTCTGAGAACTACAGTTAAATGCTCATTTTCTTTATTGGTTTTACCGTTTCGTTCATCAGAATCTTTAACCGTTTGTTTTAATTTTTCAAGATTTTCTGAAATTTTACGATTTTCAAGAACCAATTTTTCATTTTCTTTCTTAATTCTTTCTACTTCAATTTTATCATTTAACTTGTTAGCTCGATCATTTGAAGCTTTGAGCATCTTATCACGATCTAGAATCTGATCTTCAACCTTTCTGACTCTTTTTGTCAGATCTTCAACCTTTTGCATTACTAGAGTAAGTAAGTGTACTACAAAACTTGCAGTTTTTCATGCAACTTTTGCAGTCACTATCACCTTTGACTTTCTTACCTGTCTCACTTGTTGAACTGTTTGGACTGACCTTGCTTTTAGACTCAGTTTCAGACTTAGAGTCTACCTCAAGTTCCTTTGCAGCAAGCACTTTGTCAGCCATCTTTCCCAAGTTTTCAGCTGTGAATTCTTGAGAAGTATCGATAATCCCATCATCAATCTTCTTAGACTATGACTCATTCTCTTTCTCTTTTTCTTTCTCTTTCTCTTCTCCACCTCCCCACCATTCTCTCTGTCTGCCATCTTCTTTTCAGCAAATTCCTTAATGAAAGCTTCTATACTAAGTGTTTTCGCATCAATAGCAATGTTTCCTTGAGGATCCAGATAACATTCTCTATCAGCATCCCATCTTTGTGCTTTCCTTGCTTCACTGAACACCCTAGATAATCTCATCATCTTGAATTCTGCTTTCTGCTTTCTGGCTTGGTATTTTTGTTCTTCTGTTCTTGTGTCTTTGAAAGGAACTTCTTTTGCTACGAAAGCGTATCCTAGCGCATCTTCCTCTGGTAGCACATCACTCCAATCATATCCCTCATCATCATGAATGACAGCAAGAGCTCTTGATTTTTCTTTGGGGTTATCTTCAAGCTGCTTCATTCTGGGCGGTTCTGATTTATTCTGATGATAGATCGCTCTTTTGTAGTAATCTTCGCAAAATGGATTTGCAGTATCATCAGCAGGAGCATTACGACACTCACGTTTAAAGTGTCCTTTTTGTTTACATCGGAAGCACGTGACCTTTGATTTGTCAAAGCCCAATTTGGTGGAAGGTCCGCCAATTGAATGTCTCCCAGTAATCTCCATAAATCGTTGCGCTCTCCGGACTGCACTGGCCATACACCACCTGATATCGATCAGTTCCATCTCTTCAGGATCTATTTGATCATAGTCCTCTTTAGTCAGGTTGGTGTTTCCAATCTTGCCCGCCACGAGGCTCTCGTACGATTCTAACACCGACGCTAAGAACACCATCTGCTGTTTTGCTGACTCTTCACTGAAATTTTGAGCGTTCTTCAGATCCACAGTGATGTTACATTGGAACAGATTCTTTGATGCAGATTGGCTTGGATTTGATGAAGAAGGTCCACTAT
Organism: Helianthus tuberosus; assembly: GCA_030545235.1. Taxonomy (NCBI): domain Eukaryota; kingdom Viridiplantae; phylum Streptophyta; class Magnoliopsida; order Asterales; family Asteraceae; genus Helianthus; species Helianthus tuberosus. Next base: position 57,883 of record JARYGA010023190.1, read on the forward strand.
GAAAACCACTGTGAGGAATTTCTTGTTTCACATAATTTGAACTCTCTGCAGAAAATGCTGTTCTTGGAGAGCCAGTCTTTGGTAGACCCCCTCTATAATACAACTCCACATTCTGCTGATAAGATGAGTTGTTGACTTTGCTAGATCTCTTGATCTCCAACTCGTGACTCTCTAGTCTTTCGATAAGCAGATCCACTGTCAACTCTTCAGATTTGATTGTATTCTTCAACATTAATGCAAAGTACTGCCAATCTTGTTCATTCGGCAGCGAGTCGAACAATTTGTCAACTAACTCTTCTTGAGTATATACAATTTTGTGTCTTGCCAGCTCCAATTTCAGATGCCCAAATCTCTCAATCATCTTGGAAACATATTCGTTCTTTAAACAACCAAATAAATCAAACTCTTTTCTTAATAGTTTCTTTTTGTTTTTTACTATCTCAGCACTGCCTACACACTTTACCCTCAGTTTCTCCTAAAGATCCTTTGAATTTTCATATTCAATCAATGAAATTATATCATCTCTCACAGACTGATGAATCAACGGGATGCACTTTTGTTCAGCAATATATCTTTCAATCTCATCAGTATCTGTCAAACTTTCACCAAAAAGTTCTCCTCTAGTATAACCAAGCTTTAAACTTTTCCAGCTTTGATATGCAAAAGCTTGAAGCCACTCATCAAATCTTGTAGCCCACCGATTGTAATCTTCTATCGCCAACAACTTTGGAGGTTTGTTGTACGTCCCATACGCACTCTCAACACTTAATGTATCCGAAAGAGTCTTTTTCGCACTCGGAGCTTTCTCGTTTGTGTTGTTTGACGTGTCGTTTGAAGTATCATCTCCACCGTTCCCAGCAAAAGCAACGATATCACAGAATGGATTCGTGTAATCATCCATCTTTCAAGTACCTGAAATGATCAACAAACACTTAGAAATATTCTTGAAATTTTGAAAAATTGCTTTCAAACGAAATAGCTATCTCAAACGAAATCTCTAATTTCGTTTGAGATTTCAAACGGAATTACTGAATTATTATAACCTTCAAACGAAATTACAACAAAGTACACTCTCAAGCGAAATTACCCAAACCTTTCAAGCGAGATACCTCATTCAAACGAAATAACCCATATCCTTCAAACGAAATCAGGTCAATTGTATGTTTTCAAATGAAATTATCAGGGATTTCAAATGAGATCAGTATGACATCAGCATTTTACGAACAATTTTCAAACAGAATTAGGTTTTTGATCAAGTTTTAAGCCTAATTTTAGTCCAAAACTTTCAAGGATTAGTTAACTCTATGTTTCGCTTGATATGTGAGAGTTTTAAGCCATTTCAACCGTGAAAACTTGTTCAAATCAGAAAAGAAAGAGTAGAAGTGAGAGAATCCGATGAAATCAAGCTGAACTTGGTATGAACTCCTCGTCCTGAGCTCTGATACCACTTGTTGGATCGTCCGGTGACCCTAAACAGTCAGTATGAGTAGTTCATCATCATTTGCAAAGGCGGAATCAATGTAAATGACGTCAAACAGCTTGTTTCCTTTTAATCTTTATCTATTGATGATTTCCTGAGCTTTTACAATCAATTCTGACAAAAATCCGACAGCACCTCAGCTCACACACACATAATTCCGTATGAAAATGACAAAGCATAACCCCTATTTATAGACCTTGTGATTTCGTTTGAAGATGACACATACCTGTTCAAACGAAATTACATGTCAAGATTTCGTTTGAACATGTCCATGTCTTCCTCAAACGAAATTACACACTAACATGCAATCTAACCCTAATTCAATCCTTGTTGCGCACTCGTTTATCCAATCTAGACATAAGACTCGATTAAGACAAAGTTAACAGACAGTAGATGCACCAACAATCTCTGGCACAAAAAACCTCGGATAGTGAAAACTATCACTATCAAATGTATTCAACTAGAAATGTTTACAACTTCGGAAGTTGATCAAGTGTTGTACAATGTTTGCTAGAATGATAGTGTATTCGAGAGCTAGTGTCACACCCCCAAAATACCACATGCGGAATCCCCCACGAGGCGTGTGACGTACAAGGATCTAGCCACCAATCACATTGAACTCATGTCAATAATTCAGTTAAACTTTCATTTATTAAAATAAATCGTTATCAAAACATTATTTATTAATCAGCGGAAGCATAACACAATAGTCAACAATTTCGTAACTCAAGTGTATAAAAGCCATTAAACTTGTCCTGTGAATTCCTTGTAACTTGACCCATGACCACTCCAGCATCCCAGACAGCAAGTTCCTACAACATGTACCTAAAGGCCTGCAAGCATGCAGAAAAATGTATATCAGACAACGCTGGTGAGTTCACGGTTTGTTTAACCGTTTGTTACCAAGTAGTGACTTATGATATGTTATGTTATGTTGATAATAACTCGATACCGCAGACGGCCCTTTTTGCCCTTCTCCAATGGTCTATCAAACATTGGTCATGATTTAAAGTTATTAGTTCACGCCCGTCCTATCCAGGTACGTCATGAGGGTGCCAAACCTAATAGCGCTATCAACTAATAACCCTGTTGCCCTACAAGCAACTAACCCGGTAGTATGATGGGACTTAAGTGATAGAAGTGAGTGTATTATCCAACATCAACGTTTACTGAAAACCGTTGCATATTCCATACAAGAATATGCGTTTGTGAAATCCGTCTCACATCCCCTACAAGGATGTGGGTATTTGAAAGGCGCTTCATATCCCCTACGAGGATATGGGTTTACGAAAATCCGTTAACAAGTTTCATCAGTTTGATTGTCCCCACCGGACGCATGCTTGTTTTGAGAGAAGTGAACTCACCTTAGATTTGCTCGGTATGTTTTATTACTTTGTTTCACAGTGATCAACCATACCCTACCGTGGTTATTAAAACATTATTTATTAATCAGCGGAAGCATAACACAATAGTCAACAATTTCGTAACTCAAGTGTATAAAAGCCATTAAACTTGTCTTGTGAATTCCTTGTAACTTGACCCATGACCACTCCAGCATCCCAGACAGCAAGTTCCAACAACATGTACCTAAAGGCCTGCAAGCATGCAGAAAAACATGTATCAGACAACGCTGGTGAGTTCACAGTTTGTTTAACCGTTTGTTACCAAGTAGTGACTTATGATATGTTATGTTATGTCGATAATAACTCGATACCGCAGACGGCCCCTTTTGCCCTTCTCCAATGGTCTATCAAACATTGATCATGATTTAAAGTTATTAGTTCACGCCCGTCCTATCCAGGAACGTCGTGAGCGTGTCAAACCTAATAGCGCTATCAACTAATAACCTCGTTGCCCTACAAGCAACTAACCGGTAGTATGATGGGACTTAAGTGATAGAAGTGAGTGTATTATCCAACTTCAACGTTTACTGAAAATCGTTGCATATTCCCTGCAAGAATATGCGTTTATGAAATCCGCCTCACATCCCCTACAAGGATGTGGGTATTTGAAAGGCGCCTCATATCCCCTACGAGGATATGGGTTTACGAAAATCCGTTAACAAGTTTCATCAGTTTGATTGTCCCCATCGGACGCATGCTTGTTTTGAGAGAAGTGAACTCACCTTAGATTTGCTCGGTATGTTTTATTACTTTGTTTCACAGTGATAAACCATACCCTACCGTGGTTACCAAAGACAGTCAGTTTAGTCATAAATTACTTCATGTAATCACACAGTTTGCATTCAACACAACCATCCACATCTCATGTCCATAACACTCAATAACATTCACAGTTTGCATACATCGCAAAAACACCGTATGATTTGTAGCAACCACTCAGTTTTCATGTTAGTCTACATTCCTAGTACATATCATGCAATAGCATTCAACAGATGAGTTGGTTATTCACATTAGTTTATTCACATTGATCAATACAAGTTACTTATCGCACATAGTTTGCATCCATCATATGATCATCTCGAATTGCATACCAGACACTCAGTTGTCAGGGTAACATTTAACAATTGGATTGGCTACCTATATGAGTCGGGTCAAGATCCTCACAACTAGTTTACACTACCATTATGCTTTAAATAGAAGATCACAACACATGCCAATAACATAACCAGAAGGGACGAAACATCAAATCACACGTGAACAATCTCGGCGAACAACCACATGTGACGAAACACCAATGTTTCGTCGAATAACCATACGTGACGAAATACCAATGATTCGTCGAAGTCAGTTTGTGACGAAACTCCAATGTTTCGTCATGACCGGGTTGTGACGAAATACTGTTGTTTCGTCGTGGAGAACTTAGCCTGTAAACCCTAACTGTTTCATCGCATCATTATCATCATTCGGTCCATTCATAATATCTATTAATCTACTAAAACACCTGATATCACACAACAACCTATCTTTTTCATTGCTAACCATCTTAACAATCAACATCTATCAAGATAAATCAACAGTTATAAGGATCGGGATTCATGAACCCTAGTTTTTATTATATAACAGTTTCATCAACATCAATCATTCCAATCATCATTCAGTTTATTCTAAATACATAATCATCATCGACTCAATTCATAATATTCATGTACCAACACAACCACATATAATAAGAGGGTTAAATTGCATAACGATGAGAACATACTAACCGAGTTACAAGGAAAGGAGTAGCGTGCTAGACTAGGAAGAAGAGGACTTCGATCTCGTGAGGGGCTGCCGTCAAAGGTTAGATAGGTTTAGGGTTTGCAACCGTTAGAAAGATGATGTGTGCTCCTTTATATGTATTTACGTATACATAAAGGAGAATCATGGGCCTGGGTTATGAGATGGGCCAACGAATGACTATGGGCCGACGGAAGACTCTTCATGACGAAAGACTATATTTCGTCGAGAGGTGGAGTTGATGAAAGACCTATGTTTCGTCAAGTATAACAATGACGAAGAAACTATGTGATGAAACGTGCAAAAAGCAACCACACAAACAATACAATAAACATGTACATTTATCTCTTAACAAACATGCAGCATTAATCTGTTTATCAAGGTAGAGTTGTGAAACAGATAATTGCGTAGAAGCAAGACCTTGAAAGCTCGGGTTGTCACATCATCCCCAACTTGAAAGAAATTCCGTCCCGAAATTTGATAAGTAAACCGAAATAGCGAGGTGTTAAATCAGGATGACTGTGGGTTTTTCCACGGGTACCACAGCTAGTATTCGCGAGAGAGTGTGTGTGTTTTCTGCTAATAGCAATAATAATCTCTAAACACTTGATCAACTCATTTAAATGGAAATAACAAACAAGTCTGAAAAAGGTGGATGACCACGTCCAAGCAAGTTAACGTTGAACCATTTCTACACGTGCATCATCTTCAACGAGTCTAGTCTGATATTCTCGCCATGACTCAATCCATATCGTCCATGACCTGCATGCCGTTATGAAAATAAACTGAAAGAAATTGTTAGTTAAGTTATAAAAATAATAAGGATCCGTGATCCTCAGACTTCCTGCATCAGTTGTTAAGGATCAGTGATCAAGGCTGGTCTTAGGATATGTGATCCACAAGTAATAAAAATTAACCCCTAACAATTGCCCCCAAATATGGTTGATTATCAACTAAATTGATTGGCCATATTTCCCTTAAATGCGGACTAGCCGTTAGAACCACAACTAGCCGTTACGGTCAGGCTGACGTCATTGACTTGATCGGTCTAGCTTATCATTGCTATTATATAGGATGGAGATAAGATCAAGAGTTCATTTAAATGCAGAAGATCATTTTATATTTGATGTGTGCAAAATGCAACATATAAATTACATCAAATGAGGCATAAAACTAACCCTTTTTAGTACTAATGTTGGAAAAAGTGTGTTTCTTTCTTCCTTTTGAATTTTCAGGACCAAACGAGCTTAAAAGAACAAAAGGAGCAAATAAGCATCCAAAACCAACATAAATACCAAAAGAAGGAATAAACATAACATGCCCGACCCCTCGGCAGCATCCCCAAAGAAAAAACAAGGAAACAGAAGACTGACCACCGTGCCCAGCTCGGCATGGGGCGTGGTCAGAGGCCTGCACAAAAGACAAACTTGTAGAAGCTTCCACGCCCACCACGGGGGCGTGCCCAGCTCAACACGGGGCGTGGTCAATGTAAAGATACGCAGAATCTTGATAGTACAGATAAGAGTTGACCACGGGGCCGTGCCCAGGAGACACGGGGTCGTGTGGGGCCCTCTGCTGACAATTGCAAATAATGAAGGAAGAGGAAAGGCTGTGTTGATGCACGAATGTCTAAAGCCTGCGTCTTAGTCTTAGTCAAGTTTGTATAGGGTCTAGGGGTCAGAAATGTCAATTATGTATAGTGTAGGGGCTGTATTGTAAAAGTTATGTGTTAATGTGGTGATTCCGCTCGAAATGACATTATGTCATTTGGAGCGAAATCAGATGTTTCTGATTCCGCCCGAAATGACATGATGTCATTTGGAGCGGAATTAGAACCCCTATATATATGTGTGTTAGTTTCTCATTAGGTACCGAATGTCCAAGTTGTAGCCGAACTGCTGCCGAAATTTTCTGTGATCAATTAATGAGAAACTTTGTTTAAAGTGATATTCTGTCTATTTCTACTCCATTCTCTTTTATTCGAACTGTTTGTGTGATTCCGCCGCATAAACAGTGGTATTTTGACTCTGATTGACTCACTAGATCGTCAATATCGATCCTACAGGCTGGCCACGGGGCGTGCCCGCTGGACACGGGGCCGTGGCAAGAGCTCTATACTGGCTATAAATAGGGTTGCTTGGTTCACTTGAAAGGCATCCCTTGGCAAACCACTACTCTCCACTTTGCCACCACTCCACCACTCCGCCACCACTACAACACCAACACCCACCACTAACATCTATCATCCATCTTTAGAGCGTGTAGTAGTCTCGGGATCCTAGATTGATTGTAAGGGTTCTTGCCAATCAAAGGCCATGTTTGGTTAAGCCTCTTACATCACTTGGTGAAGATAAGTCTTATTGTATTACTTTTGATTTTTAATCTTTCGGCATTTTTTATTTGGGCGTGTATTAATGACTTTAATAACTAGTTTCTTATGTTGAAGGTGAATTTTCTTTATCATTTTTCCGTGGTGTCTTGAGGTTACTTTACTGTCTATATAAAGTAAAAGATTGCATCATCGTGTCTTTATGGTCTATATAAAGGTACGTTGACTACCTGGTCGAGGATTAGGGGAATGGTTTGGTAAAGTTCTTGTCTCGTTCAGTGTATAGATCATGCGAGGACCTGGTTCAAGCTTACTAGGACATCCTTCAATACCCACTGGTATTGGATGGCGGGGGTGCGAATAGCTTGAACCCCTCATATGTAAACTACTATTAATACTTTAAACGACTTCTTAGATTGTATCCTTGCTAACTCAAACCACTTAGCTGAGGGTAACGTCACCTTCGAAAGAAGGGCCTACCACTTTTCGCATTAATAACTAACTTAATTGTCTTTCAATATTCCGACCCTTTGGGATTGTATCCCTGCTGACTCAAACCACTGGGTTAAGGGTAACGTCACCTTCAAAAGAGGGGCCTACTACTATAACTAAGATAATCTCTTAAAAAGTCCGAAAGTGCGAAAAATATCAAAGGATACATTAAAGACGAGTTGGATCCAAGTGATTCTATCTTGTCTATCTGTTTTTTGTTTTATTTATCTTTTCATTTTTAGTTTTATTTTCATGTTTCAAAACTTTTCTTCTCAAAAATTTAGACTGATTAGACGTTGAGGATAAACCGGTACTAAAAGCTCTTGTGTCCTTGGACGACCTCGGTATCTTACCAACACTATACTACGCTCACGATGGGTGCACTTGCCCAAGTGTGTGTTTAGTGTTAGTATAATATCGTGTTTTATACATTTAAAACTTGATTAATGAGTAAAATGGGCTTAAAATATTAATAAAAATATATCATGCTTTGCACACACCAATAATCCTCAATCCGGAGCATAATCAGGTATTCTCTTCTTCTCCAAAAATCCTTTCCTTTCTTCTTTATCCTTCATCTTTCTTCAGCATCACTATGACTAAGATGGTTACTAGATCATCACCCAACAAGGGTCATGACTCTGATAGTCCACCTAAGAGTCAGAATCTGCTGAAGAGTCCATCTTCAGAACTTTGTCACTTTACTGATCCTAAAGTTGATCAGTTTTTCACATGTTTCCCACCAAACACGGTGTTTCGCTCTTTTGATTTTTCAGTCAAAAGTGATTCTGTATCCTCAACCCGGGTCTGTTTTCCAGCAGTTCCATTTCAAATAGGTTATTCATACCCCTTCCCCGAATTCACTCAGCGTTTCTTTACATTGACTGGTTTGTCTTACAGTCAGGCCATGCCAATGTTATGGAGAGTGTTGTACACTATTGAGCGAATCATCAAGGATGAGGGGTTAAGCTTCAACCTTTCTGAACTAGCTTGTCTTTATAACCTGGTACATATTTCTGTTTAAAGCCAAGCCACAGCATCCACTCCCACTTCTCAAAACCACCAAGAACGACACTAACTGGAGAAATTAATTCTTCATTGTTAGGAGAGATACCATTCCACTAGGGAATACCCTCCCTAAAAAGTGGGCCTTGAAGGGTAGGATATATGATCCTTATGATAGAATTCTAGGAACTTTAATTCTTTCTTATTGAGGATAACTGATCCTATTTTCTATGTTTATGAAGTGGACAATTTTTCTTCATTGGCTGAACAACCTGGTACCGAACAAAGATTAGCAGTGTTCTAGGCTCTGGACTCCACCATCAGGACATTCTGTTGGATCGTCGTGTGACCCTAACGAGTCAATCAGAAGAGTTTAACATCAATATCAAAGGCGAAATCAATGATATCGACGTGAATACAGCTCAATTCCTCTTAATTATCTTCTTATTATTGATTTCAAAGATTATACAGATCGTTTGACAAATCGGCAGCACCTCGGCTCTGAATCAGAAAAGTTACAAATGACAAGGCACAACACATATATATAGGTGAGCTAATTTCGCACGAAATAGTACATGCGAAATCAGTTTTCATGCGAAATCTGATTTCGTACGAAATCACTACTTAATTTCGTATGGAATTACCATTTGGTAATTTCGTGCGAAATTACCTTCCAACCAATATTTGACAGATTTCTCGTACTACATGCCCTGATCTATTCAGTCTATTACAAGACTCTATAAAGACGAAGTTAACAGACATCTATGCACCAACAGACTCCCCCTTGGATGTTGACGAAGTCTTTAGCATCAAATCTTCAGTCTTTAGTCTTGATCTATCTTCTTCTCTGTCCAATTTGTCTGACACTGTAAGCATCCTTCAATCTCTATCTTCAAAACTCCCCTTTGAATGTTGATCCACAATGTAGACTCCCCCTTTCAATATGCTGGAGCTCAAATTCTGGTTCAATCTTTACACTTTCTTTGCCATTGGGGATCTTGTTTCCTGTTTCTCAAGAATATAACATTACAATCTATTCTCCTTTTTGACTACATTTTAAAGTTTTTATCAGTTTCTAGAAATCCACTTAAGTATCTAGGTCCAAGTAAATGACCCTAGGCACTTAATTTATCTACCAAGTTCAACTTAATGACCTTGGTTGATCCAATCGAAACAAAACTGACTTTTGTTCAACATAGTTTCAAAACATTTTTTCTGAAAATAACAAGTTTCAACTTAATGAGCTTGTTTTGACTTTTCATATTCATAAGTTTATTATGATAAGCTCACAACTTATCTTCCAGTTCAGAAACTTCCTGCATCTTCTTCAAACATTGAATCTGAAGACCAGCTTTCCATTTTGGTTTGTCGGAAAAAATAAAGCAGAAATGTAAAATATTTTTGGATTTTGAATAAAGTTTCTATACTAGAATGCTAAACAGAAATAAAATGCAGTAAAAGTAAACTATTTACAAACAAGTTTTTAGTGAGCGTGTTAGGGAATCATAGCAGCTATTCGACAAGTCACAAGTACCATTAAGCTTAGATTTCATACTCAGAATTAAACAATTCACTTAGATTGTCGATATACTGATCCACTTAAATTCTCACACAAATTTCAATCTGTCAAGGATACGAATTAGGTGTATTAAGAACTTAAACTCATTCATGTGTCCCACCTCTTGAATATACTCCCGTATCCAGATCCCAATATTCAGTTTTACAGGTGAGTATACCACAGATGATATCTGTAAGGGGTTAAATGCGAGGGCCGTGAGAGCTCAGGCTATTGCTTCCGCAAAATCAGAGAGATGACAGCTTCAACTTTAAGTGGGTCCCCTTTAGAGGATCTTTTTTACAACAGCACATGATTAACATTTTTCAATGTTTCATCATTTTTTTGTACTGAGGGTAGGCTTTTATTTCAAGCAAGCGTAAAGTATTATACGGGGACTAGGCCATTGCTTCCGCAAAATCAGAAGTCCCGGGATAATACCCCAAATATCACTGAGTATAAAGACCTAGTATCTCAGAAAGAGGGATCTTTCAAACAAGATTTCAGGGGTTACCTATATATCCAAGTAGTGTTCCCCATGAAATAAGCAAGTTTGAATTTAGGTTTATATCCCGAACAAACCTACTAAATGTGTAAAAACCTAACGGCATATCATCAGCGAGACTGTTTAAGACTTTTTAAACTTTACATATCTTTAGCATACCGTAACTGTCAAGCCGATGTACTATCATTTTCCCTTTTTACACAAGCTCTTTTCCGGTTTTCTATTGTTTTTGAATTTTGAAAATATCTCATGTTTTTGAAATTTTTTTTAATTTTTACTGTTTTTGTATTTTCTGAAAATATTACCCTATACTCCCCCTAAATACCAAAACAAGTAAAAAATCGACAAACCATTGCAGATTGCTTCTCAACATCATCTACAGTGGTACCTTCATCTACGCCAAGAATCTCCTCCGACACTGATAAAAGCTTCATACCGTTCAATTTTAACAAATATTGAAAACGAGTTTTATCAAACGCTTTGGTATGTAAAAGCTTTTTTTTCGTCAGTGTGGATTTTCTCAATTCGTATCAACTTCTTCTCGAAACAGTCACAAATGAAGTGATGATGAATTTCAATTTGTTTCGTTTTAGCGTGATGAACAGGATTTTTAGTGATGTTTATCGCTGCCTCATTATCAACAAACATAGGGGAATTAAGAAATTGCAAACCGTAGTCGCGCATCTGTTGTTGGATCCACAAGATCTAAGAGCAGCAGCTATTTGCAGATACATACTCCGCTTCACATGTGGATAAATCCACAGAGGTCTGCTTCTTGCATTGCCAGGTAACCAATCGTGGTCCGAAAAACTGGCACCCCGCTGTTGTTGATTTAGCGTTAACTTTGCAGCATCCGAAATCTGAATCGGAATACCCTTCGAGCGTGAAATCGCCTTCTCTTTGATACCACAACCCCAGTGATGGAGTTCCTTTCAGGTAGCGTAATATCCGTTTCACAATCACCATATGCGAAGCTCTCGGGTTAGATTGAACTCTTGCTGCGAGGCAGGTTGGATACATGATATCGGGTCTAGAAGCTGTCAAATACATCAACGATCCGATCATGGAACGATAGAACGTTTCATCTACCTTCTCTCCGGTGAGATCAGGGTTTATCCCATGGTTCGTCGCTAACAGGGTGGAAGCTGGAGTAGAACTTGACATCCCAAATTTCTCTAATATATCATGAACATACTTCGTCTGATGTATGAAAATTCCCTTAGGCAGTTGATCAACCTGAAGTCCCAAGAAGAATTTCATCTCACCCATCGATGACATTTCAAATTTTTGCTTCATAACTCTTTCAAAATATTTGCACAGATTCTCATTTGTCGACCCAAATATGATGTCGTCCACGTATATTTGAACTATCAGAAGATGTCCGTCGACTTCTTTGGTGAAGAGAGTGGCATCCACTTTTCCACGGATGAAGCTGTTGGCTAGCAGGTGTTGAGACAATGTCTCGTACCAAGCTCTCGGGGCCTGGTGTAAACCATATAGCGCTTTATCTAGTAAATAAACCCTGTCTTTGTGGATTGGATTGGTGAAGCCCGGTGGCTGACCGACATATACCTCCTCTTTTACCTTCCCATAGAGAAACGCCGATTTAACATCTAACTGATAAACTTTAAATCCTTTTCCAAGATGCAAATGCTAGGAAGATTCTGATAGCTTCAAGTCTAGCAACCGAAGCATACAGTTCAGTGAAATCTATACCCTCCTGCTGACTGAACCCCTGGACTACGAGTCGAGCTTTGTTACGAATAATAACCCCTCGATCATCCCTCTTGCACTTGAACACCCACTTGGTGTTTATCTTCCTATGACCATCAGGCAAGTCTACTAATTTCCACACTCCTAACTTCTCAAACTGACTCAGCTCTTCTTGCATCGCGTTGACCCAAGAATCTTTAGTTAGCGCTTCCTTGTATGTTCGCGGTTCAATCTGCGAAATAAAACAACTAAGTGAAAACTCGGTTTGTAACGGAGCAACTGTTGAATAAAAACAAGTAAGGCCTTAGTCAATTTGACGTCTAGTGTGAACGCCTGATTGCAATTCTCCAATAATCAACTCTTCTGGATGGTACGAAAGAGTTCTCGGCATCACCTCGCCTGGAACATCTACCTCGCCTTCCAAATTTGTGACATTCTGATTTGCACCTTGTTCACTGACTGGAATTGTTTAACTCAAAATCTGGATCTGCTCCCCCTTAGAATTTGAATCACCACGATCGAATATAGGTCTATCATCAGATTCTTGATTATCATTGACTACCATCTGATTGTCAAGATTTTGCTGAATATCATCATGTTCTCCAGCATTACTAGGACCGGCTTCGTCGTCATTGGAAGCTTGAAATTGACGTCTAGAATACTCAGCTGGGAATCTTTCTTGTGATTCTTCATACTCTCTCAGAATATCTAACTCGTCAAAGAAATCTGGTTTTCTTCTATGTCAAACAAATCCCACAGTGTATCGTAATTAAAGCGCCATGAATCGCCGGGATTCTGCGGTGGCATTGTGTAACCTTGGCATTCAACATTGTGTGCTTCAATAATCCGCTTCAAGCTTGGAACAAATACCCGTTTTAATGGTCTTGAGTAACCCACAAATATTCCTTCAATGCTCTTTGCACCAAACTATCCAAAAGGCTCTAGAACTGTGCAGGGAGACCCTAACGGTTCTAAATACTTCAGGTTCGGTTTGCGGTTGTTGATTAACTCAAAACATGTCTTGTTGAATTTCTTCACTGTAAGAACCCGGTTGAGTGTATAGCAAGCGGCTGACACTGCTTCTACCCAAAAATTGACTGGTAATTTCGAATCAGCAAGCATCATCCTGGCCGTTTCAATTAGCGTCCTGTTTTTTTCTTTCAGCTACCCCATTTTGTTGTGGAGTGTAAGGAGCACTAAATTCTTGCAATATACCTCTCTCATCACAATACTCTTCCATCTTATTGTTCTTGAACTCTGTACCATTGTCACTCCTGATTCTTCTGATTCGAGTTTGGTACAAGTTTTCAATTTTTCTGAACAACGCCATCAAACTTTCAAACGTCTCATCTTTAGTCTTCAGAAATGATACCCATGAAAATCTTGAGTAGTTTTCTGTAACTACTAGACAGTAGAGATCTCCAGTTATGCTTTTGACGTTTACTGGACCAAAAAGATCCATATGAAGTCTCTCTAACGGTCTTGAGACTGAGTTAACCTTCTTTCCAGGGTGAGATTTCTTCTTTTGCTTGCCTTTGACACAGCTAATGCACTCCCCCTCAAGATGAAAACCTTTCACATAAACACCAATAACTAAGTCGTTATGCACCAGGTGTTTCATTTTTCGCAAGTGAATGTGGCCCATCTTTCGATGCCACAATTGTGATTATTTTTCCGTTGCTCTTGACATAAAACAATGAGCCTGACCCGTTGTAGTAGTTGCTACACTCATGTCCAACACGTACAAATCATTGACTCTTGGTGCTCTCATGATAACCCACTCTTCGGGAACAACAAATCCTGGTTTCAAGATCAAACATTCTTTGTCTGTAAAGTGTGTCGTATACATACGATCACAAATCTGAGAGATGCTCAGAAGATTCTTTTCAAGCTCGGCGATGTAGTTTACTCTTTCAAACGTTACAATTCCATTTGATAAAGTTCCTTCACCAACTATTCGACCACCTTGATTGCCTGCAAATCCCACATATCCTCCATTAAACCCTCGAACATCGTACAGTAGGGTTTTCTTCCCTGTCATGTGTCGAGAAGTTCCACTATCCATAATCCATCGTGAAACGGATCTTGGAAGCTCCTGCACATATCACAAACACTTACTTAGAAGTTGATGCCACCCAAGCCTCTTTCGACTCGGGTAACTTGACATTAAGGTGAGTTTTTGCAATGTAAAGTGGCGGAAAATTCTTGTCATTCATCTTTAAGCTCTCCTCAGACCCAATCTCAACCTCTTTATATAAAAAGAAATCATTTTTAAAAGGTTGACCAGATGATTGGTCTTTCTTTGATACATTCTTCTTTTCAGAAGTAGTAGCCTCTTGTGGTTCAAGTTTCTCATAGTAATCCAAAGGTACATACATCTTCTTAGTTAAAGATGATGATTTTGTAGTCTCAGAAACCTTTGGTTTTGGAGAACTTGATTCCTTTACAACTGATTTTGGCTTCCATGCTTGTTGAGGCGACGCAACTCGTTTGTAAAATTTGTTAGTTTTAGTTACCACATTCTTTATGGATTCAGTTTTGAATTTGGTGTTATCATTTTTCAAAACTTTCTTCTCAACAACCATTGGATCTTTCCCTTTTGCATCAGCTTTCTTTTTCTGACTCTCAGCAACTTCAGACTTAGGCTTTAAGTTGGTGCACTTCCGTGCAATGTGTCCAACTTTGTTGCACTTAAAGCATGTACGAGTATCAACTACCCAACTTGTTCCTTCAGTCTGAGGCTGTGAGGCCTTTTCTTCAAAAAATTCTTCATTGGTTTTTGAAAATATTTCAGATTCCTGCTCGGAATGAGAACTCGAGCTTTTTACAAACACCTTTTTCTCAACAAAATTCTTGTTTTGAAAGTTCTTTCTTTGATAATTCTTACTACCCTTATAACCACCCGACCAATTGTTTTGATTGTTGTTAGAAAAACACGGCGGTACAACAGGTTTTTTGTAGTAAGCTTTATCTTTTTCACAGTTTAATTGCCGTTTGGAACATTTCAAACCTTCGATTTTAGACACATCAATCTCAATCAACTTGAAAACATTTCTCAATTTGTCGACATTCACATTCTCTAAAGGAAAATCACGATCCGAATACAACTTATCAGATCCCGCCATCTTGTACATCACAAGATTAGGTTCTTCATTTAAGTTGTTTTTGGATTTTGATTTTGGAATGTATTTATCCAAAAAGCATTCATCATCCTCGGTAGTGTCACTTTCAGACTTTAAAACATTTTCAACCATGCTTTTCATAACTTCAGATTGGACACTATCTTCATCGGAAGATGAAGTGAATGTGACATCAATTGTGTCTGGAAGCTTAACTTCATTAACTTCTTCATCATTAACCAACCCTGATTTTTTCTTTGAAAAATTGTTTAAAACTGGTGCTGGAACCTGATGAAATCCAACCCCGGTTCCATCCGAGTATACATCTTCGCCTGCTTTATTCTTTCCAATTGGTTTAGGAACTATATGTTGAAGAACAAAACTTGCGGAGTTGTAACTGTTCAATTTCAACTGAATGCGTTCATTTTCAATTTTAGCTTCTTGAAACGGAAGCTTCAACTTAGCAATTTCATCCAGTTGTTGATTGATTAGCTCTTCTTTTACCCTAAGAACTCCTGACAATTGAACATTTTCTTTGTATGTCTTACCATTTCTTTCATCAGAATCTTTTACCGTTCGTTTTAGCTTCTCAAATTTTCTGAAAGTTGACGATTTTCATGAATTAGCTTTTCGTTTTCTTTCCTAATTCTTTCTACGTCAATTTTATCATTTTCAATTTTCTCAGTTAAATCTTTTAATCTATCATTTGAAGCTTTTAACATTTTGTCACGGTTTAAGATCTGATCTTCAACATCTCTGACTCTTCCTGTCAATTCTTCAACCTTTTTACCGTTGAGGTAAGCAATTGTACTACAAACCTTGCAGTCTTTCATGCAAGTTTTGCAGTCGCTCTCAGTTTTAGTTTTCTTACCTGACTCATTGGTTGCATCAATCTGACTGACCTTGGTTTTAGACTCAATGCCAGAACCAGAAACTACCTCTAGCTCTTTCGCAGCAAACACTTTGTCAGCCATTTTCTTCAAATTCTCAGCCGTGAATTCTTGTGACGTATCAATAATCCCATCATCAACTTTCTTTGGCTGCAGCTCCTTTTCTTTTTCTTTTTCTTTTTCTTTTTCTTTTTCTTTTTCTTTTTCTTCAGCTTCTCCTCCTCCCCACCACTCTCTCTGTCTGACTTTTTCTTCTTCAGCAATTTGTTTGGTGAGGGTTTCAACATCAACAGTATTTGGATCAAGAGCAATGTTTCCCTTAGGATCTAGGTAACATTCTCTATCAGCATCCCATCTTTTCGTCTGTTTAGCTTCTTTGTATGTACGAGAGATTCTAGTAATCCTGTTCTGAGCTAGCATCTTTCTGTTGATGTATTTCACTTCTTCTGTTCTGGAGTCTTTGAAAGGAACAATCTTTGTCACAAACGCATAGCCCACTGTGTCTTCTTCTGGTAACACTTCACTCCAATCATATCCCTCATCGTCATGGATAACAGCAAGAGCTCTGGATTTTTCTTTGGGATTTTCTTCTATCTGCTTCATTCTGGGGGATTCAGATTTGTTTTGATGATAGATTGCTCTTTTGTAGTAATCCTCTCTGAATGGATTTGCAGTATCATCAGCAGGTGCGTTTCAACATTCACGTTTAAAATGTCCCTTTTGTTTACATTTGAAGCACGTGACTTTTGATTTATCAAAACCAAGTTTTATGGAAGGTCCACCAATTGAATGTCTGCCTGTAATCTCCATGAATCTTTGTGCTCGTCTGACCGCACTAGCCATACACCACCTGATATCTATCAACTCCATTTCTTCTGGGTCGATCTGATCATAATCGTCCTTGGTGAGGTTAGTGTTTCCAATCTTTCCCGCAACAAGACTTTCGTATGATTCTAGAACAGATGCTAAAAACACCACTTGCTGCTTTGCGGATTCTTCACTGAAATTTTGAGCATTCTTTAGATCCACAGCAATGTTACATTGAAACAAATTCTTCGGAACTGATTGACTTTGAGTAGTTGAAGATGAACCACCATGAAAACCACTGCTTGAACTTTCTTGATTTGAAGTGTTAGAACTTTCAGCTGAGAAAGCTGTCTTAGGAGACACAGTCTTCGGGATCATACTACCTCGATAATACACCTCAACATTCTACAGATATGAGGAATTATTTACTTTGTTTGATTTCTTGATCTCTAATTCATGACTCTCCAGTCTTTCAATTAACAAATCAACCGTCAGATCCTCCGACTTGATTGTGTTCTTCAGCATCAAGGCAAAGTATTGCCAGTCTTTATCATCCGGCAGCGAGTCAAACAGTTTGTCAACCAACTCTTCTAGAGTGTACACGATTCCGTGTCTTGCAAGTTCCAGCTTTAAATGCCCAAATCTTTCAATCATCTTTGACACTGACTCGTTTTTCAAACATCCAAATAAATCAAATTCTTTTCTTAACAACTTCTTTTTGTTTTTGACTATCTCAGCACTACCCACACATTTCACTCTCAATTTCTCCCATAGATCTTTCGCATTTGTGTACTCAATCAACGATATTATGTCGTCACTCACAGATTGATGAAGCAATGCAATGCACTTTTGTTCAGCAATAAAACTATCTACATCATCAGACTCTGTTATATTTTCATAATCTGATCTTCCCATATTGAAACCATTCTTCAAGCTCTTCCAACTTGGATATGCAAACGCTTTTAGCCACTCTTCAAACCTTTTAGCCCATCTATTGTATTCTTCAATCGCCATCAGTTTAGGAGGTTTGTTGTATGTGCCATATGCACTCTCCACACTCAAAGCATCAGACAGAGTTTTCTTTGCACTCGGATTAGGAGCATTTTCATTTGTGTTGTTTGATGTATCATCTCCGGTGTTTCCCGTAAAAGCAAACATGTCACTGAACGGATTCATAAACTCATCCATCTTCACGTATCTGAAACAATCAATAAACACTTAGAAAAATTTTTGATTTTTAACAACAATTTCAAACGAAATCACTTCACACGAAATGACTTCAAACGAAATAGCTTTCAAGCGAAATATCAGCTTCAAACGAAATAACAGCCTTCAAACGAAATAGTAATTTCGTTCGAAACAAACCAAACGAAATATAATTTCGTGCGAAATAAGCATGGTTTCAAACGAAATTAGCCTCTTTGGAACGAAGTAGTAATTTCGTATGAAATCCTCAAATGAAATCTAATTTTGTACGAAATTAATCAGCAATTTCAAACGAAATTAACCCCAAACTGTAATTTCGTGCGAAATTATGAAGCTATTCCGTGCGAAATCAGGATGACATCAGCATGTCGGCCACCATTTTGTCAAATTGATCTGGTTTTTGTTCGAATTTTGGTCCAATTCTTTCAAGGATTCAATAAAATGATGTTTCGCGTGTAATGTGAGAAAATTAAGCCATTTTAACCGTAAAATCTCGTTTAATTTTGAAAAGGAGTAGAAGTGATGAAAACAAGCTGAATTGGTATAAACTCTTCTTCCTGAGCTTTGATACCACTTGTTGGATCATCGTGTGACCCTAACGAGTCAATCAGAAGAGTTTAACATCAATATCAAAGGCGGAATCAATGATATCGACGTGAATACAGCTCAATTCCTCTTAATTATCTTCTTATTATTGATTTCAAAGCTTTTAAAGATCGTTTGACAAATCGGCAGCACCTCGGCTCTGAATCGTAAAAGTTACAAATGACAAGGCACAACACATATATATAGGTGAGCTAATTTCGCACAAAATAGTACATGCGAAATCAGTTTTCATGCGAAATCTGATTTCGTACGAAATCACCACTTAATTTCGTATGGAATTACCATTTGGTAATTTCGTGCGAAATTACCTTCCAACCAATATTTGACAGATTTCTCGTACTACATGCCCTGATCTATTCATTCTATTACAAGACTCTATAAAGACGAAGTTAACAGACATCTATGCACCAACACATTCAAGCCGAAAGCCGAAGATCTAGCAGAAGCATCCTCAACATCCTTAACCATGTCAAGTAGGTATTAATATATGATAAAATGTTAAGTATGTTTGAAAGCTAAGAATCATGTATACTTGTCTTTTTTTGTTGTCTGGATAGGTGCTCAAAATTCTGCCTCTAAATCAGTTTTCAAGTTTGATATTGGCGACATTAACAACATGATTTCTCCTCGTTCTTTGAAGAGGGAGCTGGCCAAGGGCCAAAGCCAACCTGAGCCAAAAACGATGTCTACCCGTGCTAGGACTGGCTCCAAGAGGAAGAAGCCTGCCGATAGCACCGATGATGCCTTCCAAGTTGAGCGCCACTTCCATGATGTCATCACTGAGGTAAGGATCCTGGATCCTCGTAAGTACTCTGATCTTCTGTTGTTGTGACCTGTAGTGGTTTATCCATCTCCAAGCCATCCATGACAGAAGCCTGGCCGAAGCAGAGGAGAAACCACCGCCGCAGCCAAGGACAAGAGGATCTCCCAGCTGGAGAAGGAGATCAATGGTTTGGAAAAGAAAATCATGGTTGCTGAGATCGAAGCCAACAAGGTAGAGCTGGAAGCTACTAAGGAAGCGAAGGTATGTGCTGCCTGGACCGTCCTACAGGCTAGGATAAAAATGGCTAAGGAGGCCATGGATCCTACCTTTGATCGCTCAAGCTGGAATGTCGATGGATGGAAGTTGGCCCTCGAGAACCTTGGTGCTGAAGCTGAGGAGGAGCAGGTGTTGTCATTGGAAGCTGGTACAAGCGGAGCTAAAGAGTGAAAGGATGAAGCTGGAGGTGAAACTGGTGGGGATGATGCAGCTGCTGGTGGTGCTGTGTAAATGAGCGATGATGGATATTGATGCCTAGGCTGGAGCCCATTTTTTTCTGTGGTTGATGTTGTTTTTAATTTTCAAACAACTGGTTTTTAATAATTTCGAACAATGGATTCTAGGATTAAGGATCACTGATCCTTTTAACATCAGGTAGGATGCCAGATGGTGGAGGGATCCTCTGTTTGGGGGATGAAGCCTCTGTTATCCTGCCTCTTTTACTTTCCTGCATTTTATTTTCTACACAAACACTTTAACTATTAGACATCCCTTATCTGGCCTGGGTGGATGGTCCACATTTTGCTGGTGAAATCCAGGCCAGATTTTTTGGTATATGATGAATTGGTTTTTAAATAATATTAAACTTTTTGGCTATATTTGTTGTTGTTCCTTTACTCTTTAAGTTTCCTTTTTTATTATGCTTGTGTTCGCTATATCCAAAGATCTCGTCATCAATTATCTGTAAAATCATAAGTTATTGAAAATTTGATAATGCTAAGTTAAAGAGAAAATTTTAAGTGCTTCAATGAATATGGATCATCGGTCCTTAACCAAAAAAGGATAAGAGGTAACTTGCAACATAGAAAAAGTTAAGGATACAACATACTAGAAAATCCAAGTTAGGATTCTATATCCTTGTAAGTTATTACTAAATAAACAAACTGTGAAAATTAGTTAAAGCTTTAAGGATCCGGGATCCTTATTGTCAGAAGTTGTATAACTTTAAAGCTCCAAGATCCTATAAGAAAAACAAACTTGGGACTAAGCCAAACAATTAGGATATACCCGTAACAACTAGGGATAAGCCCAACAAACTGGGGACGAGCCCAACAAACTAGGGACAAGCCCAAATAAATGGGGACAAGCCCATATAAACGGGTGTAAACTGGGGTCTGGCCCAAACTGGCGAATTTCCCAACGTAAATGTCATGAAAATGCCAAAACATTAGGTAACGTGAAAATGTTAGAAACCTTATGATAACGGATGTATGGTACGTCTACCATTATACTTGAGATCCTACATATGGCCAACATCAATGAAATTGTTAGCCACTAAGCGCGTACTGGTCCCATTACCTTGAACCATACTTAGATAAACGTGCGCTACTGGTGGGGTGTCAAAACCCAATTCGTGTGAAAGGTGAAAACCTTTAAACCTTAGAAGGTATGAGATACCTTAGCTGGGAACAAGCCTAAAAACTGGGGATAAACCCAAAAACTTTGGAGAGTTGGCCTACAACTTTGGAGAGTTGGCAAACCACCTTATGAAAATAGATGTTAAATGTTTAACATCTTTGACTTATGATAAGTAATAAGTATAAAATGAATGAAAATGAAAGTAAAATGTTACCGAAGGAAGGATCATATGTTAGGATCGGAGGCCCTCATGAGTGTGTTTGTTTGTGTAAC
The DNA here is from genome assembly GCA_030545235.1 of Helianthus tuberosus. Lineage (NCBI taxonomy): Eukaryota > Viridiplantae > Streptophyta > Magnoliopsida > Asterales > Asteraceae > Helianthus > Helianthus tuberosus. The sequence goes on from JARYGA010023190.1 coordinate 79,443, forward strand.
TTGAACAATCAATAAATATGAAATGATGTAAAGTGCAGCGGAAATGAACACAAACTTAGTAAACCCAATCAAAGAGGAAGATAGTTTTGATAAACATTCGCTTTTCATTTAGTCGAAAGATTACAAATCAAAGCAAAATTACAATGCAAGCTTACAAACTAAACTCCCCCTCAGCCTAATACTTCATGGTTGATTGCACAAGATGAAAGGATTGGATTGAGGAGAAGAACTCACTCAAAACCATCAAATGTAACAGTACAGAGTACTACTCCATTTATAGGAAGACCAAACCACTGAAGCATCTCAGCTGACGTCACCATGAAAGCGACGTCTAACAGCCTAACAACCTGTAACCATTGTTCCTATACAAACGCTGCTAATCTTAACCACTGATTCTACATAAGACAAGTAATACACTAAACTACTGCTATCTTCTTCCATCAGTGCTTTCCTCAAAGTTGACCAGTCCTTGAGTGGGCAGTGCTTTGTCATCAGTAGATTGAACCAGTAGTGTTTACTTCTTCAGGGCTTTATCAGCAGTTTAAAGGGTAGCAGCAGTTGTACTCGGATAGTGGATATAGGGCATCAGATGTTATAAGTACTTTCAAGGGGAAAGCCTGTTGTAAACTACTGCTTATTATGAATCCACTGTTGTGATCCGGTTTTGGCTTTTATTATCTGTTCCTCTGATAGGGTTCAATCCCAACAATCTCCCCCTGGAACAGATAATGCCAAAACCCTTCATTATTCTGGATCTTTATTTTCTCATCAGAAGTTCCTTAGCTTGTCTTTTAAATTCTTCTTCAAAATCCTTGGAACTTGAGTCATCCTTATCCCTGCACAGTGTAAGTTCAAGGAGATCTTATAGATCTTCAACACCAAGGCTTAGTGCTTGTTTCCTTGATATGTACTTCACTTCACCATTGGATCTGAACAGGGTCAATACATGGGTCTTTTGATCAGACATCCACTTTAGTATTTTTGAACCCAATGGGTTTCTTGGGAGAGGTTTATTTACTGATGAGTTGGGAGATTTTGGCCTTGTAAAGATTTGTGAAGCAGTATCCTGAGCTTTTGCTAGTTCAGAATTTTCAGACATTTGTTTGAAAGCCTTTTCTATGACTTCATTTGCTGCAGCTATATCTTCTGCAACTTCTTTTTCAATCTGCTCTTGTCTCTTTTGTTGATCTAGCTCAATGTCTGAAATATCTGCTGATGTGTTTGGTGATGATGATTTGTTCAAAACCTTTTTGGCAAGGTCCTGAAGTCTTGCTGATCTATCTTCATCTAAAGCCATTTTATTTATGGCTTGTTTAAAGTACTCAGCTTCTTTTTCTTTTTCTTCTTCATTGGTCAGTTGTTTCCTCTTTTCTTGGTTTATCACAATGATAGAGGTATCTGCTGATGTGAACAGTGGTTTAGGATCAATGACCTGTTTTGGCTCTTTGTGTTTAGGCTTCTTTGGTGAATTTGGATATGTCACTTTTCTTCTTTTCAGCCTTTCATAAGCCTCATCTGTATACTGCTTTATCCATTTTGCTATGGCTTTAGCAGTATCTGTTAGGGGAGGATTTTCTAACAATTAGTGATCCTTATTCATTATCCTGATATGTGATCCTTACTTCTGTGACAGGTGGTGATCCTCGGAAGAGCTTCAGGATCATGGATCACTTTAAGGATCCTCGTACTGACGATTGTTTGTATTTTGTATTACCTCGCAGGTATTAGGAGCTTGACCAAGTCTTGGCGACATTCCTGGAGAATATTCCTAAACTATTCTGCACGTGCTTGACCAAAAATAGACGTTGTGGAGAACGTGGAGGCATGGCACGAAAGTAGGAGAGTTTGTTAGCTAGTTACATTTCTATTTTAAAGGGGTAACGAGCTAGTAGAGAACACTGAGCCATTTCTGCAACTACACACACTCGTATACGACGAACATACACTCATTTTCGCTCACATTTACACTTTTCACGATAGTGATCCTTGTACCTAGCTCATTACTATCCGAAGTTGTAAACATTTAATCATTTAGTTAAGCTTGGTGATCGGTAGTTTCCATCACCCGGGGTTTTTTGTGCCGGAGATCAACTCTTGATCAAGGGCTTTTTCCCCATATAAATCCTTGTGTTGTTTGTGCATTTTACGTCGAAGTGATCCTTATCGCTATTACACATTTGAGGCATCATTCCCCGATACAAAGAGTTTGGTTGCATATTATAAACAGAATTTTTAACCAAAACAGTTTGGCGCCCACCGTGGGGCAATTGGTGCTTCGTCCTTAGAAAGATTCGCATTTCTGTGCTCATTTCGGTTCACTACAACCAAGCAAATGGCTTCCTCAGCGAAGAATGCTTCAAATTTGATGCCCGCATTCACTTCCTCACAAGGCGTTCCTCTTTTGCCTCCACCACCTTCTGGATCCCAGAAGAACGCTGAGAATGCTGCGAAGAAACCAACTCCCATTTTCTCAAAACCTCCAACTTCTTCTGCTTCTTACACTCCCACTACTAGTGACATGTTTACTTTGATTTTGCAGATGAAGGATCAGATACGGCAACAGGATAAAACCAATGAGAGGATTCTCAAAGAAATCGGAGATCTCAAGAAACAAAAGACAACGGCAGAGGATCATTCCCCACTGGTGCCGAAATCCTTGAATTTTGATACTCCAGTGATTACTTCTCAGCCATCAGTGGTTCCAGACATTCAATACGTGGGTGGACCAAAAGGAGTGCACTACGGAACAACAACAATGACTCAGGCATCAGGTTCATATTTCCAGCCAGCGGGATCCTATCCTCAGCATATGGGATCCCTCACGAATTCAGGAGGATATTCAGGATTGCAGCAGGTTCAAGGATCCTCCTTTGTTCCAGGATCATCCCAGGTTCAAGGATCCTCCTTTGTTCCAGGATCATCCCATGTTCAAGGATCCTCCTTTGTTCCAGGATCATCCCATGTTCAAGGATCCTCCTTTGTTCCAGGATCATCCCAGGTTCAAGGATCCTCCTTTGTCCCAGGATCATCCCAGGTTCAAGGATCCTCCTTTGTCCCAGGATCATCCCAGATTCAAGGATCATCCTTTGTCCCAGGATCATCCCATGTTCAAGGATCCTCCTTCGTTCCAGGATCGTCTCAGTTTCAGGGATCCTTCCAGATGCCAGGATCCTTGAGGAGTTTGCAAACAGGAAGTTCAGATGTCCATCAGGGAGATTTTATCCCAATGCAGACCAATGCTTCTGCTGGTCCCTCGATCATTCCAGAGCCTCAACAATATGGATTAACATCCAATCTTCCTAATCTGAATCCAATGGGAGGTAACCCTTTTAATAATTCTTATACTAACCATGGTCTTATGCAGGATCCAGGTATCAATCATGCCATGGCTAGAGAATTGCAAAAGCTAAAGGATATGATATCAAGTGTTCTGGGAGTAGTCAAACCTATCCCAGAGATTGCAGATGGGAGCCACAAGATATCTCGCTTTGCACCACCAATCTGTGATGCTGAGATACCCAAGAGGTTCCATGTACCCACAATGAAACTGTATGATGGTTCGACGGATCCTGAAGAACACAAAGCACAATACAGGGAGAGGATGGAGATCAATCCAATCCCGGAAAAGTTAAAGGAAGCATGCCTGTGCAAAGGATTCGGGTCCACTCTTACTGGATCAGCTCTCAAATGGCTGCTAAGTCTTCCCCCTACTCTATTACCTCATTTGCAAACCTAGTTAACTTGTTTAATAATCAGTTTTCTTGTAGTAGAAAATTTGAACGATTAACTAGTGATTTATATAGGATAACCCAGGGTCATAATGAATCATTAAGGGATTACATTACCAAATTCAGTAAAGAATCCTTAGACATTCCCAACTTAGATATTGCCACGGCTGTTGAGGCCTTTAAGATGGGACTGCTTAGGGATTCGTCTTTCTATGATGACCTTGTTATGACACCATGCAGGAACTTAGATGAGGTAAGAACCCGAGCACTCAGGTTCATCCGGCTAGAGGATGACAAGAGGATCCAGGAGAGGTTAGCAGGATCCTCAAAGCAGGATAAGCAAGGATCCTCATTCAGGAACAACAAGTTCAGATCTTACAATAGATCTGATAATCAGAACGTGCACTCTGTTGATCAAGAAGAGGATGATGAGGATTATCCTCCAATCTCTGAATATTGTTTTAGTGTTGATAACAATGAACTAATCCTTGCTATGCAGAACCTAGGTGATAAAGCTAGATGGCCGAGAAAGAATGATAGGCCAGCTGCAACTAAGGATAAATCAAAGTGGTGTGCATATCATGAAGATTTTGGGCACCTCACAGAAGAATGCATTGCATTAAGAAAGGAAATTGGATACTTGTTGAGCAAGGGGCATCTAAAAGAATTGTTGGGAAGAAAAAAGTCAAGAACTCAGGATCCTGAAAGGATCCCTGAGAAGGCTCCAGCCCCTCCAGCAGATGCACAAGTGATAAACTTTATTTCCGGAGGATCCGACATTTGTGGCACATCCTTCTCAGCAGCTAAAAGGCATGCGAAGGAAGCTAAAATGGATAATGGAGAAAGGCCAGTTCGAACATCAAGTGTCTCCGAAGGAAAAGTCATAACCTTTGATGAAGAGGATCGTGTTGATATCCAGGATCCTCATCACGATGGTTTAGTTATTACTCTTTTCATATCTAACCATTTTGTCCGCAGGATCCTTATAGACGGAGGAAGTTCGGTGAACATTATCCAGCTGGATGTTCTAAAGAAGATGGGTATCCCTGAATCAGAGATCATACCAAGATCCTCCGTGCTCGTGGGATTTAGTGGCGAAACTAAGAACACCCTGGGGGACATTAAACTCCCAATATATATTGAAGGCTTACACTCTTATCAAAAATTTTGTGTTATTGACTGTTTATCTTGTTGTAATGTTATCCTTGGCAGGCCTTGGATACACGATATGAAAGCAGTCGCATCTACTTACCATCAATGTGTGAAGCTCCCTAGTCCTTGGGGAATAGTGAAGATTGATAGTGATCAGCAGGAGGCTAAGAATTGCTACACTTCATCGATGAAACCAGCCTCGAAGTCAAGGGAGCAATAGCAATCAAGGTATCCTCCAAGGGATGTCTTGGAGGCCAGAGAGCAGGATGTGGTAGAAATCCTCATGGATCCTGATGATCCTGAATCCAAAATATATATCGGATCAGGGATCCTTGGCGAAATGAAAGAAGACCTCATATCCTTCCTCAAAAGGAGAAAGACTACCTTTGCATGGAAACACGAAGACATGACTGGTATATCCAAGGATGTTATCACTCATAAACTCGGCATTGACAGATCCTTCAAACCAATCCATCAAAGGAGAAGAAAGTTTGCACCAGAAAGGAATGCCATCATCCAAGAAGAGGTAGAGAAATTGCTCCGGGCAGGTATGATTAGAGAGGTCAAGTATCCAAGATGGTTGGCCAATGTGGTTGTTGTTCAAAAGAAAAACGGAAAGTGGAGGGTATGTGTCGATTTTACCGATTTAAATAAGGCATGTCCCAAGGATCCTTTCCCTTTACCCCACATTGACTCCATGGTGGATGCAACAGCGGGTCATGAATTGTTAACTTTTATGGATGCTTCATCTGGATTCCAACAAATCCAAATGGAACCATCCGACCAAGAGGATACAACCTTCATGACTCCAACGGGTATATACTGCTATATTGCTATGCCGTTCGGATTAAGAAATGCAGGTGCAACATACCAAAGGCTGGTGAATATGATGTTCAAGGATCAAATTGGACAGACTATGGAGGTTTACATAGATGATATGGTGGTAAAATCCTTAAAAGCTGAGGATCACCTAAGAGACTTGGAGGAAGCATTCGATATCCTTGACAAATATAACATGAAACTTAATCCTTCAAAATGTCACTTTGGTGTTAAAGCAGGTAAATTCTTAGGATATATGGTGACAAAGAGAGGCATTGAAGCTAGCCCGGAACAAATCAAAGCAATAGTGAACATCAAATCTCCGGCTAATGCTAAGGATGTTCAAAGGCTAACAGGAAGGATAGCAGCCTTGAACAGATTTATATCCAAGTCCTCCAAGAAGTGTAAAGAATTCTATGATATCCTAAGGAAGAACAAGAAATTTGAGTGGACGGAGAAGCATGAAAATGTTTTAAAAGCCCTCAAAGATTACCTATCCTCGGCCCCGGCTTTGATGAAACCAGAAAAAGGTGATGTATTATCCTTATATCTTGCAGTATCCTCAAAAGCAGTAAGTGCGGTCCTAGTTAAGGATCATCAAGGTACACAACATCCTGTCTATTATGTAAGTAAAAGTTTACTTGATGCCGAATCCAGGTACTCACACCTTGAAAAGCTTATTCTTGCATTAATTATGGCATCTATTAAGTTGAGACATTATTTTGAAACTCATGTTATCATTGTCAAAACTAATTTTCCAATTAAGAATGTCCTCAGGAAACCAGAGATGTCAGGAAGGATGGCTAAGTGGGCAGTGAAGCTGAGTGCATATGATATAAGATACGAGCCTAGGACAGCCATCAAATCCCAAGCATTAGCTGACTTTGTGGCTGATTTCAGTAGTGATTTACAAGAAGAAGCTGAGCTAGAAGTCCAGCAGCTAGAAGAGACCAAGGATCCTTGGATACTCTATACTGATGGATCCTCAAATGTCAAAGGCACAGGGCTTGGAATACTACTAAAATCGCCACAGGGGGACATAATACCCCATTCTATAGCTTGTGAGTTCCAAACCACTAATAATGAGGCTGAATATGAAGCCTTAATTGCTGGTTTGCAAATTGCAAAGCATATGGGGATCAGGTATCTTGAGGTACACGTAGATTCTTTGTTAATTACAAACCACTTTAATGGATCATATGCTGTTAAAGGTGAAAAGCTAACCAAGTATTTGGAGATAGTCAAAAGTTTGGCACTCTCTTTTGTTTCCTTTAGTTTGTCACAGGTACCAAGGGAAGAAAATACAGAAGCGGATGCATTGGCTAACTTAGGATCATCCTTGAAGATCCCGGAGGATATCAAGATTCCTATTATCCATATCCTGACCCCGGCTATCGAGGATCATGTGGCTATGGAGATAGGGAATAATTCTGCAATGATCCCTAGTGAGGATACTCGATCCCATTCAGGATCAGGATCATGGATCTCACCAATTATGAGATACTTACAACATGGAGAGATTCCTACAGGAGAAAACCCTAGGGCTTTCAAATCTAAGGTATCTCAATTCACAATTTTAAATAATATGTTGTATAGACGATCTCTTGCAGGACCATACTTGAGATGCATTGAGGATCCTGAAGTTCAAGAAGTTTTAAAAGACTTCCATGAAGGAGATTGTGGAAACCACACTGGGGGCAGGGCATTATTCTCAAGGATCCTGAGGACAGGATACTACTGGCCAACCATGAAGAAAGATGCTGTGGAGTATGCCAGAAGATGTGATCCTTGCCAGAGACACAGCAATATCCTTCATCAACCAGCTGAATTATTGCATCCTATATCCTCCTATTGGCCATTTATGAGATGGGGTATGGATATAGTTGGAAAGCTCCCTAAGGCACCTGGTGGAAAAGTATTCATGCTAGCTATGACTGATTACTTCTCCAAGTGGATAGAGGCTGAAGCTTTTGCCCAAGTTAGAGAAAAGGAAGTTATATCCTTCATTAAAAGAAATATTATAACTAGATTTGGAATTCCTTCCGAGATTATATGTGATAATGGTTCCCAATTTATTGGGGGCAGAACCACTAACTTTTGTGACAGCTGGGGGATTAAGATGATAACATCAACACCAGTCCACCCACAAGCTAATGGTCAGGCAGAGTCATCCAACAAGATCATCATCAACAATTTGAAGAAGAAGCTTGGATCCAAGAAAGGGAAATGGGCAGAAGAACTACCTTATGTGCTTTGGGCCGATAGGACAACCCCTAAGAATGCAACTAGTCAAACACCATTCTCTTTGGTGTTTGGGGCAGAATCAGTGATCCCAACAGAAATGGTGGTTCCAACTGCAAGAACAAGTGCCCGTGATCCTGAGGAGAATGATGAGAACTTGGCTCAAGACCTGGATACTATTGAAGAAATCAGGGATATGGCTAGGATAAGGATGGCCAGTTATCAGCAAAGAATGGCTGGTGCCTACAATAAAAATGTCAGGATCAGGAGGTTTCAAGTTGGAGACATGGTATTAAGGAAAGCATTTCAGAATACCACCAATCCTGCTGATGGAAAGTTAGCTCCAAAATGGGAAGGCCCTTATTTGATTGAAGCTGAAGCAGGAAAGGGGGCATATAGATTGCTAACCATGGAAGGTGATCTGCTACCAAGAGCTTGGAATGCTGTCCACTTGAAGAAATATTTCATGTGACCAGGATCCTCATGGCACAGATGATCCTCACGATAGGGATATCCTTAAAGGATCCTCAAAGTATTGGTGATCCTTACTTAGGTAATATCCTAAACTTGAACTAGTTCATTTCTTTATTTTCTCTTATAAGGATAAGGATCATGTATCCTTTATCCATCTCTCACGTGAATTTAAGTTTTGAAAGTTCAGGTATCCTTAGCATAACATTGGTTATCCACTGAAGCAATCCGTTCCTTGGGTTTAACCCCAGTTATTTGGGCTTGACCCCAGTTCCGCCTGTAGCGCACGATGATCCTGGTATAGTTCAAGGCTTTGGGACCAGTACTCATTTTAGGGGCTGATAATTCCATTGTTCTGGCTATGCTTAGGATCCTACGTATAATGGTAGACGTACCATACATCCGTTCATAAGGTTCTAACGTTTTCACGTTAGCTAAGGTTTCTAGCGTTTTCACGTTAGCTAAGGTTTTGGCATTTTCATGTCACTAAGCTTGGATAGTCGCCAGTGAGGGCCATACTCCAGTTTACATACGATCCTTGGGCTTGTCCCCAGTTATCCTTGGGCTTGTCCCCAGTTATCCTTGGGCTTGTCCCCAGTTATCTTTGGGCTTGTCCCCAGTTACTAACTCTTTTCTTATGATGGCTTAGTCCCAAGTTATGCTCTATTTCAGGTTCTTGAAGATAGGCAACTAGGGATCCTTGATCCTTACTTTATTCTAAGGTTTATCTTATAGTTATCCTTATTATGGTCAGGATCCTAACTTGGATCCTCAGGTATGATCCTTAATTATTTCTATTCATTATTTATTTGAATAACCCTTATACTTGACAACTGAACTTGTGATTCTTAAACTATATCACTTTTTAGAACTTATCGGTTATGGGATATGTGATCCTTGATCATATCCTAAACTTTTTGGATATCTTTTTTAATTTTTCAAGGCTTGATAAGTATAAACAAAATGAATATTACAACAGTTGGAAAGTAAGACTTTATAAAGGATAACAACACAAGATAAGCGACAAAAGGTTAAGTTTTTATTTATTGACAAAAAGACTAACCCTTTAAGGTTGTCAAAATTGCCAACCCACATTTCTACCAGCAAAATGTGGCCCGTCCACATGGGTTGGCAAAGGGTGTCCATTGTTTACGGGTCTTTGTAGTGCAGAAAATAAAAGACGGAAGGATAACGAGTGGCTTCATCCCCCAAACAGAGGATCCATCCACCACCCATTATCCTGCCTATTGTCCACAGGATCATACATGATCCTTAACCCTAAAACCTATTGTTCAAGTACAACCCATCATTGTTCAGCAAAAAACACCATAAACAAAACAAACTATCCAATTTAAAAAATGGGCTCCGGCCACGTCTAGAAATATCCATCATCGCCCATTTCAGCAGCCTAAACTTTCGCTGCATCACCACCTCCTGCTCCACTTGCTTCACCCGCTTCATCCTTGCTTCCAGCCTCGATCGTCAGGATCTCTTCAGCCTCCTCTTCATCACCCAATTCAGCCAGCCTTTCCTTCCATTCTTCAATTTCCCAGCTGCTTTTGTCGAAGGCAGGATCCTGAGCTTCCAAGGCCATTTGCAGCTTGGTTTTGTACATTGCTATGGCGGCAGAGACTTTGGCATCGTCCGTGATCTCCTGCTTCTCATAGTCAAAATTGACCAGCACCTTAGCCATCTCCTGTTTGGTATCCTGGAGTTCCTTTCGAAGATCAGCAATGGCAAGATCCTTTAGCACGGCAACCTGTTGGAGGTCGGCAATTTTCTTATCCTGATCCTCAACGTGGCCCACATAGTCCTCAATCTCTGCGAATTTCTGCAAAAGAAAAGGATAAAGCAGTTCAAGACCAAGTGATCCTTAGATCAGCAGGATATGATAGCAGGATATACGAGCAAAGACAGTGATCCTCACCTCATTGAAGTACTCGAGGAACTGGTGGCGAATTAAGGGCAGACCCTGCAAATCCTCAGCCTCGGAAGTCTTTCTTTTCTTGATTCCCTTTCCTTTGAGGGGTGCCTTGGGGATTGAAGCTGTGGGGCTGGTAGGAACCTTTCTTTTGGAGGATTTGACAGTGGTGAGATCGGTGACACTGAACCTTGAAGCAGCTTTGGCAGATTTTCCAGCACCTACACAACCAAAACAAGATAAGTATCTTTTCTTAATATACATTTAACTATTTATTTAAATTTTAAACAAGGATACTTACTTGACATTGTGACAGAGCCTGAGGATACCTCCTGTGAGTCTTGGGTTATTGTCTTAAAAGTTCTAGTTTCAGGGTCGAGTCCCCAGAAAGCAGCAAGTCTTTCCCTGGTTGCGGGTGTTGTGATGAGATGTGAAACAGAGATGGCTGCATGACACAAGACAAAGAAGGGGTTAGTGATCCTATTACAAAGACATGAACATCTGGTGATCCTTCCCAGGATCCTCCGGCCTACCATGGGTGGACCATGTTCTTGGTAAATGCTCTCCATCTGAAATGCTATCCCTTCTTACAAAGAAGAAGCGACGTTTCCAATCTTTGTCGTTTTTGGTGACTTTGAGAAGAGGATGATCTGCACCGGGTTTTCGTTTGAACAAATAACGGTGGGATCCAAAGGTAGTAAGATCATACAGTTCCGCCAGTTCTGACATTCCTAAATCAACGCCTTCTTGCTCGATGATCCTTTCTAGGGTGTATAAAACCCTCCAAATCATCGGCATGGCTTGAATGTAAGATATGCCGGTAAGGGAAAAGAAGGATTGTGTGAATTCCGGGAAAGGATAGGTGTACCCTATAGCAAATGGAGTAACTGGAAAGGCAACCCATGTTTCTGAAACATAGTCGCTCAGGGCAGTTGGATCGAAAGGTTTGAAAAAGGCATTCGCCGGAAAACGGTGACGGATGTTATCTATTTGTGCATCGTTAAAGTAACACCTCTCGTTCACTGAGTCCTTGATGATCTTCTGACTCTTCAAAGGGCTATCCTTTTTGTGATCCTTGCCCGGGGAGCTTCGGAGCAACATTCTCGAAGTGACGGAGATAAAGAAGAAAAACAGAGTAAGAGAGGAAGAAAGAGGAGAGAGAAATACCTGATCGATCGTCGACTGAGAATTTAAAGGGAGTTTCTTTCGAATTTGAATGCATAATGATCCTATCTATATCTCTATTTATAATTATTATTCTGCAGGATTGTCACTTCCGTGACGTCATGATCTTAACGGCTAGTTCTATTTTAACGGCTATATATCCGTTAGTTAGTTACCGATAAGATCAAGAAAATATAACTCGCATATTTACAATTTCACTCCTTATATTTTGGGGGCAATTGTTAGGGGAGGATTTTCTAACAATTAGTGATCCTTATTCATTATCCTGATATGTGATCCTTACTTCTGTGACAGGTGGTGATCCTCGGAAGAGCTTCAGGATCATGGATCACTTTAAGGATCCTCGTACTGACGATTGTTTGTATTTTGTATTTCCTCGCAGGTATTACGAGCTTGACCAAGTCTTGGCGACATTCCTGGAGAATATTCCTAAACTATTCTGCACGTGCTTGACCAAAAATAGACGTTGTGGAGAACGTGGAGGCATGGCACGAAAGTAGGAGAGTTTGTTAGCTAGTTACATTTCTATTTTAAAGGGGTAACGAGCTAGTAGAGAACACTGAGCCATTTCTGCAACTACACACACTCGTATACTCGCACACTTGAAGCTCTCGACGAACATACACTCATTTTCGCTCATTTTCACTCACATTTACACTTTTCACGATAGTGATCCTTGTACCTAGCTCGTTACTATCCGAAGTTGTAAACATTTAATCATTTATTTAAGCTTGGTGATCGGTAGTTTCCATCACCCGGGGTTTTTTGTGCCGGAGATCAACTCTTGATCAAGGGCTTTTTCCCCGTATAAATCCTTGTGTTGTTTGTGCATTTTACGTCGAAGTGATCCTTATCGCTATTACACATTTGAGGCATCATTCCCCGATACAAAGAGTTTGGTTGCATATTATAAACAGAATTTTTAACCAAAACAGTATCCACCTTTGCATCCACCAACTCCTGCTTCTTTCTTTTTTACTCAGATGTAAGGTCAGCAATGAGCTTTTTGTATTTGCTCCAGTTTGGAGCTGTCCTCTTCTTGCTTGGATCATTTTTTATTCTTTCAATTATGTTTGCCTCATGCTTTAAAGCAACTATTGGCCATTCTTCAAATTGTTTTTCTTCAGCTGAATAGAATTTTTCTTTTATGATGTATGCAAGATATTCTTTTCTCATTTCTTTTCATAGATCTGCTTTGGGTGGTAAATTTGCCATTTCTTTGCTCAGATCCCTTGCATAGTCTTCCATCTATTTGACTTTGGTGAGCAAAAATTCCATTCTTTCAGAAATGGCTTTGTCACTTTGATCTTCACTTTCAAGTTTGGCTCTTATCTTAGCCTGCCTTGCTTTGAGCTTGAGATATTCATCCATATTTTCTGGGATTATGAAGCCTATGAGAGAAGGAAATCTTCTTTTTGAAGGATCATCCTCAGTGTAGAATTGTCTCATCTCATTTTTTACAGCTTCAGGTTCCAGTGGATATTTTGCAGCCATAGGATCATATTTGTCATCACCTGCCTGAGTTGTTTTTCTTTTTCTGGTGTAAGTTTTATTCAGTGAAGGAATGCTTTTGGGTGATTTGTTGATTGTAGTGAAGATGGCTTGAAGTGAAGTGAGGGTAGTGGTGGATGGTGGCTGACTAACAGTTGTTGAAACAACTGGTGTTTCAACCTCTGTTGTCATTACAACTACTGATGTGTCAGTAGATGTCTTCTGCTTTTGAGCAGGGGCTGAAGGTGGTGAAGTTGTTTTTGGTGGTGGTGATGGAGAGGCTGATGATTTCTTGGGTGGATCAGCGGTGGTGGTTTGAGTGGTGGAAGGTGATAAGGCAGTGATTGTAGTATGTGTTGGAGTGATGGTTTTAACAACTACTAAAACTACTGATGTATCAACAGTAGTTGAGACAGCAGGAGTTACATCAGCTGTTTGGGTAGAGGTTTGCTCCTTGGAATGTTTGGGAGATGATTTAGAGACATGTTTTTCTTTTTCTGGTTCAACATGAAGGCCATCCTCTATTCCCTTTTTCTTCCATTTCATAATTCTCTCCCCCTTTTTGGCATTATCTGGGGGAAATTGATCTATAAAGAGAATATTGGAAGGAGCAGTACCAGTGGTATTCATCATCTGGGCTTTTATAGCCTTGATGTCTGCTTGGGTGTTTTTGAACCTTGACTCAATCATATTTTTCAATTCTTGCACATATATTGCGTGTTGCTGATCTGCCATCTGTCTTTGTTTTTCGAGCAGGGGTTGAAATAGATTCCATAGCTCATTTGTAGCAGGTGCTGGTTGTGCAGATGCTTGAGCTGGAACGGCAGTGGGTTGTGTATTTTGAGCTTTTAACAGCTGTTGTACCATACCCTTTATTTCAGCAACAGAAGTTTCAAGGTTTTCGATTCTGCCCGTCAATTCCTGATATTTTGAATCATCACCTAAATTAATGTGATCATCTGATTCCCCACCTGGAGTGGTTATATCAATGTGTGATTTAGGAACAGAATTCTAAAAATCATCCATTGGTGCCCCTTGTTCTCAGTACTGGGGACTTCTTTCTTCAGCACTTGATAACCCTTTGATTTTACCAGTGGTCAGAACAGCTTCACTAGTAGTTATCAGAGGTGCTATAGAAGAAATTGCCTTCAAGGGTGTCTGACTGATGAAACAACTGGCCAAATGTAGATCTGTTGATCCAACATTTGTAGTTGCTGCTCCACTTGAACTACTGTCAAGAATTGCTTGTAACTCCTGCAGTGTAAACTCCTCAGTTGTTGCTGGGATAGCAGAGGTATAAGCATCAGACCCAGTCACTTGTGGGAGTGTACTCTCAGTAATAGGTGATAGAGAGGAACTGGTTTGTGTCTATGCTATAGCAACTGCATGCAACAAGGGTATTATTGATTGTGGTAATGTGAGGGGTGAAGATATAGGTGATGAAAGAGACATATCCTTGGGATCAGGACTGAGGAAGATGGATCCAATTGAATCCAGAGCTTCATAATGTGGGGTCCCTGTGCTTACAACCTGATCCTTTTGTGAGGATGCAGGAGGAGTTTGAGGCAATGGTGGAGATCTTTCTACCAACTGCTGTGAGGAAGTAGTAGCAGTGGTTTTTGGTGACATTTGTGTTGTCACTGGCAGTTGCTCTGGGATCTCATCTTCCAGAGTTGCCTTTGTTTTGGGTTTGGGGGGCTTTCTGGATGTTTTCTTTTTGGTCTTTTTGGTAATGGCAGGTGTGGGTTTCAAAGCAGTGGTTGTGCTGCTATGATCACCTGGAGTAGTGGGCTCAACAGCTGATACCTAAGGAGCAGTGGTAACTGCTAAATTCTGCTCAGGCACCTCTGCTTTTGTTTTTAAAGGTGCTAACATTCTAGTGAATATTTCAGGTGTTAAACCTTTTACTTGAAAATAAACACCTTGTTTGAGCAAATTTTCATTTTCCTTTCCAAATTTTTGTTCAAAATAGTAGCTTAGAAACCTTGGAAAAAGTAAAAATGATTTGCTATCAACATTTTTCACCAAATCATCAAAGATCTCCTGGGAATAGTTATAATTTTCATTATGTAAAATGGCATAACCCAGACATTGGATCTTTAATGGTATTACGTTAAAAGCAGTTGACTTATTTGAGGCACACATCAAGAGAGTGTGAAATAAAAACCTAGGTGCAGAAGGGAAGAAACCTTTTTGTAAGGTATCCCTTTTTGTTTGTTCTGCATACCCTCTTTTCAGAAAATCAGTTTTCAACTTGTTTTTAAGAAAAGAAGTTTTACCTTGCTGATCATCGAGTTATAAGACTTCTGAAATGGATTGTGGAGTAATTTGAATCGTTTTACCCTGTATGGAAGAGTTGATGGCTATGACTTTATCGTCTTGTTTTTCAAGCGTAGCATTTTTCCAAAACTCTCTCTGGGTTTGTTGGTAGATTGGAGCATCTGCTGTTAGCAAAGTTTTATACTTTGATGCAGACATGATGTCGATGATGGAATCGAAGGTGTGGTTGTTGGTGGGTTTTGTGAGTAGACCCAAGTAGTTGTGAGGGGATTTGTATGGGATTTCAATGGGTTCAACAGCCATTTGAGTGTCCTCTTTGGGAGATGAGGATGATTTTGATTTTGATTTCGTCATTTTGATGAAGAGTAGCGAAGAATGATTTGGATGAAAGGTTGAAAACTGTTTTGAGAAGAGAATTTTCGAATTCAATTCGACAGTGTAAAACCCTGTTTGGGGTTTTGATCAGGGTTTTATTTAGGGAAAAAGTGAATGCTGATGTGGCAGCGGTTACAATGATCTGATGGCTAAAAACTGACCACGTGCCAACCTCTAATGGATGAATAGTGGAGGACAATTGTTTTGAGAGCCACTGATGAAGCAAGCATTAGTGGTTACAACGGTAATAATGTGATAATAGTGGATGATTTTCACTATCAGTAGATAGCACATCAGTGGATACAACACTGATTTTTGAACAACTGTGCTTATCAAGAGAATGAGAGAACAGGGGTTGACTTTCAGCAGTGGACAGTGTTTAGGAAACAGATGTTACAGCAAAGCAGTGGTTAGGGGTAATGGTAAAGATTTGAAAGACTAGTATATCAGCAACTGTTAGTGCACCAGTGGATAAGCTCTTGACGAATATTTTGAGCATCTGCTGTTCTGATGAAAGAAATGATTTTATCTTGTGAAATCACAATATCATGTCTAACATCTGTTGATGGTGATTCTGAAATATCTGCAATACTGTTATTCTCAGCAAAATACATTTTAGATGCAAATTGTCAAGTTTAATATGTCAGCAGTTTTTTTTCAGAAATTTTCATCCAAGGTTTTGCCACAAGTCAATTACAGGTTTTGAAGCTTTTATAGATTCCTGACAGTGGATTACTACCCCAGATGATGTAGACCCTTTTTACTAAGGCTACTCATTTTGTGTCATAATTTTTGAATTAGAACATGAGTACCCAAGCATTCTAAGGTCTGTTGGCAATCAATCTTTTAAACAGTGTTAAAACAAACTCGAGTTTGACATGACCTTGACACTTGTACCATTTCCTTTTGATCTATTTTTGAGGATAATATCACCAAGAAAAATAAAGGTTTTATATCCTGACAGGAGATTGAAACTTTTACTATAAAAAACAAGTAAAAGTACAAAATATATCATTCTAAAGAAAAATAAAGAATAACATATCCTGCTTTAAAGAGAAAAACCTTCTTAAAAAATTAAAGGTTATTCTGAAAACAACATCAAAAAGGATCTGGTATATTTTCCAATTAAAACTCATAGTCACATCATTCTCAAGTTTTAGGAATATGGTCAATGATTTGAAATACATTGTAATAACCACTGTTTGGGACCATTTCCTTGTCAATTGATTGCAAAAATGAGGAGACATGTACACATAGGTTTTGAGAGTCCTGACATAGACTTTACCATGTGATGATGTTGAAAAACTTGTTTAGTCCTCTGTCAAGTTTAACCACTGGTGATACAATTTTTACCTGAATTTTCCTGTACCAATGAATGCACACAGTTGCTTGATGACCATTGTCCACCCTATTTTTGTACTCTTAAGTGTTTTACATTTATACTCTTTTCCTTTGACTTCAAAGGTTTTGAGATAAACACACTTTTGAGATTTTGTTATATTTCTTCTTCCCTTTTTACCCTTTCCATTCATAAGTACTGAACTACTCACTAGGAGGTTTTATTAAAGGAATACTTATTCCAAAATCATTTTGCAGTAATTTTTTGAGAGATTTGGTCATTTCTGCACGTGCTTATGCCAAATTTCACATTACCAATGATCTGGACATTTTTTACAGCTGATTTTCTTAATGTATTCTTAACACAATTGATTTTGGTCCTTTTGAAGGATTCTCAACCTGTTTTTCAATACATAAGATCTAAATGACTAAAGTTTTAATTTCCCTCTTTATATGTAAACAAAAACACTAACGTTTTTATGAACATAGGTTTTTGTTGACCTGAGGTTCATACCTTAGTAGCAAACATTATGGAAACAGCAAAAACTTCATAACAACAGTTAAAGTCATTTTCGTAATAATTTTATCATAGTTACCAGACATATTTTCAGATCTGAAAACTATAGGTGGTTTATGTATGACATCACTCGTTATATGAAGTTTGTGTGTCCTATGACATCTTGGTTGTTTTACAGAGCTTTTGAGTAGTCACTTTGAACATGATTTCTCGTTACTCTGTTTTTCAACTAAATACAATCAACCTTAGTATCAATGATTTTGGGCTGAACTGTTATGTCAAATTGACTGTTAGATCGAATTTGACTGTCCAAGCTCTGATACCAATTGTTAGGATCGGAGGCTCTCATGAGTGTGTTTGTTTGTGTAACTTGAACAATCAATAAATATGAAATGATGTAAAGTGCAGCGGAAATGAACACAAACTTAGTAAACACAATCAAAGAGGAAGATAGTTTTGATAAACATTCGCTTTTCATTTAGTCGAAAGATTACAAATCAAAGCAAAATTACAATGCAAGCTTACAAACTAAACTCCCCCTCAGCCTAATACTCCATGGTTGATTGCATAAGATGAAAGGATTGGATTGAGGAGAAGAACTCACTCAAAACCATCAAATGTAACAGTACAGAGTACTGCTCCATTTATAGGCATACCAAACCACTAAAGCATCCCAGCTGACGTCACCATGAAAGCGACGTCTAACAGCCTAACAACCTGTAACCACTGTTCCTATACAAACACTGCTAATCTTAACCACTGATTCTACATAAGACAAGTAATACACTAAACTACTGCTATCTTCTTCCATCAGTGCTTTCCTCAAAGTTGATCAGTCCTTGAGTGGGCAGTGCTTTATCATCAGTATATTGAACCAGTAGTGTTTACTTCTTCAGGGCTTTATCAGCAGTTTAAAAGGTAGCAACAGTTGTACTCGGACAGTGGATATAGGGCATCAGATGTTATAAGTACTTTCAAGGGGAAAGCCTGTTGTAAACTACTGCTTATTATGTATCCACTGTTGTGATCCGGTTTTGGCTTTTATTATCTGTTCCTCTGATAGGGTTAAATCCCAACATCATATATCCTTTAAGAGTCCTGGATCCTGAATCAGAATATTGAAAACATTGAGGATCCCTGATCCTTCTTACATGAAGTATTTCCTGAGATGAACAGCATTCCAAGCTCTTGGTAGGAGATCACCATCCATGGTTAGCAAGCGATATGCCCCCTTTCCTACTTCTGCTTCTATTAGATAGGGGACTTCCAACTTTGGTGCCAGTTTGCCATCAGCTGGATTTGTAGTGATTTGGAATGCCTTCCTCAACACCAAATCACCAACTTGAAATCTTCTAAACATTCTTGTTGTATGATCCAACCACTCTTTGTTGGTAGCTAGCCATCCTCATTCTTGCTAAATCTATAAGCTCATCTACAATGTCTAGGTCTTGGATCATGTTTTCAGCATTTGCTTCAGGATCACGGATGCTTGTTCTTGTTGTAGGAACCACCATTTCTGTAGGGATCACTGCCTCAGTTCCAAAGACTAGGGAGAATTGAGTTTGGCCTGTGGCATTCTTTGGAGCTGTCCTATCAGCCCAAAGGACATATGGTAGCTCTTCAGCCCATTTTCCCTTATTGGATCCTAACTTTTCCTTCAAGTTGTTGATGATGATATTGTTACTTGATTATGCCTGACCATTAGCTTGTGGGTGGACTGGTGTTGATGTTATCATCCTAATCCCCCAGCCGTCAAAGTTAGTAGTTCTGTTCCTAATAAATTGGGATCCATAATCATAAATAATTTCAGAAGGAATTCCAAATCTAGTAATAATATTTCGTTTAATGAAGATATAACTTCCTTTTCCCTGACTTTAATAAAATCTTCAGCTTTTATCCATTTGGAGAAGTAGTCTGTCATAGCTTGCATGAATACTTTTCCTCCATATGCTTTAGGGAGTTTACCTACTATATCCATTCACCATTTCATAAATGGCCAAGAGGAAACCACTAGATATAAAGGTTCTGCCGGCTACTGACATATGTTGCTATGTCTTTGGCAAGTATCACACTTCCTTGCATATTTCACAACATCCTTTTTCATTGTAGGCCAATAGTATCATGTTCTAAGGATCCTTGGGAATAGTGCTCTGCCCCCAGTGTGATTTCCACAGTCTCCTTCATGAAAATCCTTCAAGACTTCTTGAATTTTTGGATCCTCAATACACCTCAAATACGGACCTGCAAGGGATCTCTTGTATAATATGTTATTCATTATAGTAAATTGAGATACCTTGATCCTGAAAACTCTAGGATTCTCCCCAGTGGGAATTTCCCCATTCTAGATATATTTCATGATCGGAAGGATCCATGATCCTGAATTCGACTGTATACCATCACTAGGTACAATTGCAGTATCCTCAACTATCTCCATTGCATCATTCTCTTCAATTGCAGGAGAAGGGATATGAATGCTGATATCTTCTGGTATCTTAAAGTATGATCCTAGATTTTCTAAGGCATCTGCTTCTACATTTTCCTCTCTGGGTACCTCTGTTATACTGAAAAAATCGAAAGAATTTGCCAATTTCTTGACTATTTCTAAATATTTAATTGGTTTATCACCTTTGACAGCATATGATCCATTAAATGGTTAGTAATTCGCAATGAATCAGTATATACTTGAAGATACCTGATCCTCATGTGCTTAGCTAATTGCAAACCTACTGTTAGGGCCTCATATTCTGCTTCATTATTAGTTGTTTGAAATTCACATGCAATAGATTGGGGTATTATGTCCCCCTGTGGCAATTTTAGTAGTAGGCCTAGTCCAGATCCTTTGACATTTGAGGCTACATCTGTGAAGAGTGTCCAAAGATCCTTAGTCTCCTCAAGTTGTTGCACCTCTAATTCAGCTTCCCTTTGTAGATCACTACTGAAATCAGCCACAAAGTCAGCTAAAGCTTGAGACTTGATGGTAGTCCTAGGTTCATACTTAATGTCATATGCACTAAGTTTAACTGCCCATTTTTCCATTCTACCTGACATTTCAGGCTTCCTAAGAACATTCTTAATAGGAAAGTTTGTCTTAATAATAATAGTATGTGTTTCAAAGTAATGTCTTAGTTTAGTGGAAGCAATAATCAAAGCAAAAATTAATTTCTCTAAATGAGAATATCTGGCTTCTGCATCAAGAATGCTTTTACTTACATAGTATACAGGGTGTTGTTGGCCTTCGTGATCCTTAACCAAGACTACACTTACTGCCTTACCTGAAACAGCTAAGTACAAGGATAATGGCTCACCATCTTCTGGTTTCATCAGGGCTGGTGCTGAGGATAGATAATCCTTAAGAAATTTAAGAGCAACTTCATGCTTCTGAGTCCACTCAAACTTCTTATTCTTCCTCAGTATATCGTAGAAATCCTTGCACTTTCTGAGGACTTTGAGATGAATCTGTTCAATGTTGCAATCCTTCCTGTTAATCTTTGAACATCTTTGGCATTGGTTAGAGATTTGACGTTTACTATTGCTTTAATCTGTTCTGGACAAGCTTCAATCCCTCTTTTGGTCACCATGTATCCTAGGAATTTTCCAGCTTTGACACCAAAGTGACATTTTGAAGGATTTAGCTTCATGTTGTATTGATCGAGGATGTTGAATGCCACTTCGAGATCCTTAAGATGATCCTCTGACTTCTTGGACTTTCACCACCATGTCATCGATGTCCGTAGTGTCTCCAAGTTGCTCTTTGAATATCATATTCACTAGTCTTTGATAAGTTGGCTTCAATGAGGAGGTGTAACAGTTTTTGGCCTCTTGTTGATCACTTTCAATCTTCACTACTCCCCATGGAGTTGGTAGCTTCACACATTGGTGGTATGTAGAAGGAACAGCTTTCATATCATGTATCCATGGCCTGCCAAGGATCACAATTTAACAAGACAAATAGTCAATAACATAAAATTTTTGGACAGAGTTTACCCCATCAATATAGATTGGGAGTTTGATGTCCCCAAGCGTATTCTTTGTCTCTCCGCTGAATCCTACAAGGACAGATGATCTCAGAACTATCTTTGACTCCGGGATATTCATCCTTTTGAGGACATCCAATTGAATTATGTTCACTGAGCTCCCACCATCGATTAGGATCCTGCGAACAAAATGGTTAGATATAAACAAAGTAATGACTAAGATGTAGGCTTTTCATTCTTCTTAGTCCATCTAGCTTTCTCACCTAAATTCTGTTAAGCAAGCATCAATTCGTTATTATCAACAGAAAAACAATATTCAGATATGTGAGGATATTCTTCCTCATCTTCTTCTTGTTCAACGGAGTGAACATTCTGATTCTCATATTTGGAGTATTGCTTGGATTGATTATTCTTAAACTAGGATCCTTGTTTCTCCTGTTTTGATGATCCAGATATTCTATCATGGATCCTTTTGTCATCCTCTAGACGGATGAATCTTAGAGCCCTGTTTCTTACTTCAACCAAGTTCCTGCATGGTGTCATGACAAGATCATCATAGAAAAGATAATCTTTTTGCAATCCCATTTTAAATGCTTCTACAGCAGCGGCAATATCTAAGTTTGGAATTTCTAAGAATTCTCTACCAATTTAGTAACATAATCTTCAAGTGATTCATCACGACCTTGGGTGATCCCATACAAGTCACTAGTTAACCTTTCAAATGTTCTACTACAAGAGAATTGGTTATTAAATAAGTTAACTAAGTGAGAGAATGAAGTTATAGAGTAGGGAGGAAGACTTAGCAGCCATTTTAATGCTCTCCAGTAAGTGTAGACCCAAAGCCCTTGCATAAACATGCTTCTTTCAGTCTTTCAGGAATGGGATTGATTTCCATTCTTTCTCTATATTGAGCTACATGTTCCTCTGGATCAGTGGTGCCATCATATAACTTCATGTTGGGGGGTTTGAAAATAGTTTGGTATCTCATCATTGCATATGGGTGGTGCAAAGTGAGATACTCTGTGATTTCCATTCGGGATCTCAGGAATGGGTTTAACTAATCCTGGGACACTGGATATCATATCCTTGAGCTTTTGTAATTCTCTAGCCATAGCTTGGTTGATTCCTACATCCTTCATATAACCAAAGTTAGTATCAAAAATAGTATTAAATTGTTACCTCCTAACTAATTCGAAGTTGGTATGCCAGAAGTATATCGCGGAAGACACGTCTGGCATAACAGTAGGTCCAGAAGAACCAATGGTTTGCATAGGATGAAATCCCCTTCATGAATTTCAGAGCTTCTCCATGACTGTCTGCCTAAGGATCCTTGATCCTGAAATACATTGGGACCAGGGTAGTTCTGGATGTGTGATCCATAAATCCTTGAATCCTGGATGAGGATCCTTAATTGTTGAAGTAGGATCCTTGAGCCGGAAACGTGTCCGTGTATCCTTCAAGTCGGATGAAGGATCCTTGATGCTGGCTGGTTATCACCGCTCCATGTTGATGGATAGAGGATCCTTGAGGAAGGGTCATGGCCAATGATCCAGGCTAATGGATCGATGATCCTTGAAGAAAGGCCATTGCCGGTGATCCCTGTTGTGTAATGGAGGATCCTTGAGGTTACGTGTTGGAAATCCTGGATTGTTGAGCTACATTTGCTGGGGTGATGAAGTCCAACATTCTGGGCACCAGTGGAGAGTGATCCTCCGCTGGCCTCTTCTATTTCTTGATGTCATCAATCTCCCAAGGATCCTTTGGTTAGTCTTGTCATGTTGCTCCATATAGCTCTTTATCTGCGAAAACAAAACAGAAATGTCACTTTTAGTATTAGTGGAAAAAGACCTAGTAGAAACTTTTGATCCTTGGAAGAATAATGATGTCTTCTTTTGAGTGTTATCTGGATTATTCTGGTATGGTGGTGGAATTTGAGGAAATGATGCACTGGTTTGGGATGAGGTAACCACCGGCATGACACTTGAAGTGGATTTTCCTTGAGAAGCCATGGAAATGATGATGATGAACAGAAATGAAGAAAAAACAGAATTTTTTCAAAAAATGGAAGCACCACTTGCCCACGGTGGGCGCCAAACTGTTTTGGTCAAAAATAAAAAAAAGGATAATGTAATCAAATCTGATTTTGTGAGGTAGTGTGCTTGTATGTTGAATAAATGAATGAATAAGTGTAA
Source organism: Helianthus tuberosus (assembly GCA_030545235.1). NCBI lineage: Eukaryota > Viridiplantae > Streptophyta > Magnoliopsida > Asterales > Asteraceae > Helianthus > Helianthus tuberosus. The sequence goes on from JARYGA010023190.1 coordinate 103,127, forward strand.
AATGTAATGAACAATGGACACAAGGATTTATAAGAGGAAAAAGCCCTAGATCTTAATGAGATCTCCGGCACAAAAAACCTAGGATAGTGAAAACTATCACTATCAAATGTATTCAACTAGAAATGTTTACAACTTCGGAAGTTGATCAAGTGTTGTACAATGTTTGCTTGAGTGAGAGTGTATTCGAGAGCTAGTATTCGAGAGAGAGTGTGTTTTCTGCTAATAGCAATAATAATCTCTAAACACTTGATTAACCCCTTTAGATGGAAATAACAAACAAGTCCGAAAAAGGTGGATGACCACGTCCAAGAAAGTTAACGTTGAACCATTTCCACATGGGCAGCATCTTCAACGAGTCTAGTCCGATATTCTCGCCATGACTCAATCCATATTGTCCATGACCTACATGCCATTACGAAAATATACAGAGAATAATTGTTAGTTAAGTTATAAAAATAATAAGGATCTGTGATCCTCAGACTTCCTGCATCAGTTGTTAAGGATCAATAATCCAGGCTGGTCTAAGGATATGTGATCCACAAGTAATAAAAATTAACCCCTAACACTAATGTTATTAATTATATTGATTTAAATGAAAAAGGTTAATTAGGTCATTTCTATAACAACCCTCCTGAATTTTTCTGACACCCTAATATATCTTAAAATATCCCTATATGTCCTAAAATACACCTCGTATGCGAAAACGGAACCTGAATACCTTTATTTTTATAAAAATTAAATAAAAACGAATTTTAAGGTCTCTAGCTGGGCGCGTAAGCCACCCCCTTGACCTACGCGGGCCGTGACAGCTCCAATCTCAGGCGAGTCCCCAGGCCGCCATGTGTCGGACTCGTGTTAAGGCTACGTGTCAACGCGGCAAGGCTACTGCCTAGTCTACAAGGCCTCGCGGGCAGCGTAGACCCTGGCCGAGTCTTACGCGGGGCGCGACGAAGACAAATTTCAGCCCTATAAATTGAGGGCATCGGCTTCAGTCTCCGATCGCTCACAATTTCTTTCTCTCTCGACTTTCTACATAATATAAGCTATTTCCAGGTATTATAACCCCCTAATTAACGAAGTTCTGCCCCATTGTAAGTATTATAACCCCGGTTACGTATTAGATATGCTGTTCGATTGATCCAGGGTTCCGTAACGGCTGTCGAGGTTCTGCCCGACATAGTCGTTGGAATGTCGTCTCGGGGAGGGTATTGCTAATGTAAATATTAGGTTATTATACTAACATGTGTACAATTTTTGTAATTAATAGATAACTACCAGGAAACCCTTAAAAGAAGTCTAAGACAGCAATGTGAGTAATCTCCTTTTTGTAAATTGTTTTTACAAAACCTTAAATGTTTTACAATGCGATTAAGCAGTGATTGAGTCTCATTTTTGGAGAACCATGCAATCTGCTATGGGAACCCAACTTAATCTGAGCACAGCTTATCATCCGCAAACGGATGGTCAATCTGAGAGAACAATCCAGACTCTGGAGGATATGCTAAGAGCTTGTGTGATCGATTTTGGTGGTAGCTGGGATTCACATCTTAAATTGATTGAATTCTCCTACAACAACAGTTATCACACTAGCATCGGAATGGCTCCTTTCGAAGCTCTCTATGGTCGAAAATGTCGTTCACCAGTCTGCTGGAATGAGATTGGCGAGGCTCAACTTACTGGACCTGCCCTCATTTTAGAGACAACTGACAAGGTCAAGAAGGTTCGTGATAACCTTCAGGCAGCTAGAAACCGTCAGAAGATTTACGCGGACCCAAAACGCAAAGCCTTGGAATTTCAAGTCGGTGATCGAGTATTACTTAAGGTCTCACCTTGGAAAGGTGTGATCAGATTTGGAAAGAAAGGAAAACTTGCACCTAGATACGTTGGACCATTCAAGATCGTCGAAAGAATCGGAAAGGTAGCATACAGACTTGAGTTACCTCCTGAACTGGGAAATGTTCATCCAACTTTTCACGTGTCCAATCTCAAGAAGTGTACAGCTGATGAGAACTACTCCATACCGCTTGACGAAATTCGTGTTGGCAAAACACTGAAATTTGTTGAGAAACCAGTGGAAATCATGGAACGTGAAGTCAAGTGGCTTAAACGCAAGCGCATTCCTTTGGTCAAAGTTCGCTGGGAAGCAAAACGTGGACCTGAGTTTACTTGGGAACGCGAAGACCAAATGAAGGCGAAATATCCACATCTTTTTCCACGAGTTTCCTCTAAATAAATTTCGGGACGAAATTTCCACAAGTAGGGGAGACTGTAACAACTGTGCTTGTTATCACTATGAACAGTTCTATTATCAATAAAACAATGTTATTTGATCCCAATGTTTGTTTTGTTATGTTATGCATTTTTCATGTTTTGACTTTTATGTAATTTCAAACTCTACATCGCTTTCTGGAGAATTATACGCAAACTAGTGCGTAAACGTACTCAGTTTAATGCGAGAAATACTCTGGAACATCAACATATACTCAACATACCTTAAATAACCTTTACATAACTTAGAAATAAGTTTTGAAGGCTTTGGTATGGCAAAAACAAGTTAATTCGCTTACAGGGACTGAATATGACAAACTGCGAAAGTATGTCAATTTGAACTGTAACGAACATTCCGGAACATAACCATAAGTTAAACACACTTTAAATATCCTTTACATAGCTTAGAAATAGGCTTTGAGGGGTTTGGTGTGCTAAAATAAACTTTTGGGACATTCAGGGACTAAAAGTGTCAAAAAGTGCACAAGTTTGCATTTTCGCGCATAACTTACGTTCTGAATACATCTGGACATCCAAAAATTTATGAAAGCATGACTATATTATATTTTAGTGTTCGCCTTAAGAAAAATCCATTCGTTTCGTCATTTGGATCGTTTTTCGCGCTTATGCGCATTCCGTCGTAATTAAGCGAACATCGCGTTCGTACGACCAAACGAACCATCATCCGGCATATTTTTGAACATGTTCCATGTCCACAATGTTTAGGCAACATTTTAGGGCCTTAAAGATGGCTTTACGGGCCTTGGAAGTGCCGGAAATGCCTTAAAACACATGCAGGGACCTAATGTGTAACTTTTGAAACTTGCTGATTCAGGAGAGGTGCTCGCGTAGCGCGAGCCCATGTGGCTTATCCGTCGCGCTACGCGACTGACTGTTCTGGCAGATTCAATGTTTCTAATGCAAGTTGCAACCAATTTAACCACAACCACATGTTTAAATCTTTCCTAATCAGCAAGATAAGATCAAATTTTAGCCACCACAACATTTTGACAAATGTACGGCACGGATCGTGGCACGATATTCAAGAAACGATCCTAACGGCTCTACTTTTCCTATAAATACCCACCCCCCATTTGTTCAAAACCCACAAATCTGATTAAGAAAGCTCTAAGTTGGAACCTTCGTTTCATACCTGAGCTATTTTTATCTGGGTTAGCATTCGGGGACCCTTCGTAAGTATTCTTTCGTTCTTTTATCGCTTTCGAGTCCGAAAGTCAAACTTTGTTTGACTTTCTGCATTGACCAGTTTATGGTCGATGCAAAGTTCGTTTGAACTTCATAACGTGAGCGTGATCACGATGGTTATAGTCCCTAGTGACTATACCTACTGATTACCACGTTATCTAGGCTCAGTGACGAGCCGTAGTTTCGGGCAGAATACGTATTCTTGGGTATTTTGTAACCAAACTACTCTTAGGTATCACAACCGTTTGTTGTGATACCAAACCTATTTTCTAAACTTAGTTAAGCATGTTTTAGCATGCTTAACTCGTCACTTTTAGTTTAGTGCTTATATAGGGTCGTAAGGTAAGCGATCTAAACAATCGCTTATACTTTCGAACCCGACCCAGTTTGGTCGATCATTAGGATCCGACCAAATACATTAGGTGACCATAGTGTAGGGAATAACCTTCCGAGGTTATACCTTATGGTCACGACGTTTAAGTAGTTGTATGATAGGTAGTTTATATGCCTTAGGTAAATTACCAGAATACCCTTTTCATACATAATTGGTAATTTAGCATATGTAACTTAAACTTTTGTCACGTAACTGATTATGTAACATGTTTAGGCATATAATACTTGTCATAGGACTAGTTAGGCGGTCCGAACGCGTTTCACGCACACGACACGTTAAAGTAGCATAAGCTTCCTAAACGGGTCGTAATGGGTCGTAAACAATTATGTTAGGTTTCATTTAGTATGTAGGCTTTGTTAAACCAAATGACACGAGTCTCTACACTCGTTTGGTTTACGAAACCTCATTCTATCCAATCATCCGATTAAGGTCCGGTTATTAACATAGTTACCTATATTAGGTGCCGTTTGATTCCGAGATCTCTAGCATTACTTGGTGGTTATCTTTAGACATCTGAGCAATATCAAGTGAGTACATAGACCCCTCTTTTACTGTTTTCCAAACTGTTTTGGGGTGGAACACATGTGCCTACTTGTTACTTTCATGCTTTCCTGTTTTCATATCATATACCGACTATGTTTGTTAGTACATTATAGTACATGATTTCATTACTTTTCTGCTATGTATGTTGACTGATAACATGCTAAGCACATTGATTTACATGACTTTTCTGCTATGTATGTTGACTGATAACATGCTAAGCACATTGATTTACATGACTTTTCTGCTTTGTATGTTAACTTAGCATACTTAGTACATTGTTTTCATATGACATGTATACGACTACTATGACATTTGGTTTGCACAAACGGGTCTTTATTACGTTCATTAACATTTGCTACGCCGCTCGGGAGTAAGTAGTGGTACCATAGGACTTGACAAATCCCATTCCTGACATCCCGGGTTTGTTTGGATGTAAGGAATGACTGAATCCGAATACAATTCTTTTGATAACCTTGACTGAAAGGGTTATCCGACTGTCTCAAGGCTTGAATGTATGCGTTAACTTACCACATAAATGTTCGTATCAATGTATCATGCATCACTTTACAAAACATAACTTTTTGATATAATCAAAATACTTTGTTTTGTACATTTTTACTTATGGTTTAAGTAGTCTTATTTTACTTACCATACATATCATTTTGGTTATACATTACTTGACTACTTTTGGACTATCAACATTTGACAATGTTTATACAAGGACTTTTGACTATTGGTTTAAACATAGACATTTGACTTGGATATTTGACATAGACATTTTTACATGATTTACATCTTGACATGAACATTTTACATTGTTTGGTTTGGTTTGATTAAGTGATTAAGTAACGATGCGTGTGTAATATGATACAAGCATGGTGGATACGCCGCTGGTACTTCCTATATATAAGTGTTTGTATGGTATTATATATCGTAGCGTTATTTGAATCATTTCAGTTTTATACATAGAACATTTCATACAAATAACATACTTTTCACAATACATTGTTTTACAAACAACTTATCTTATACAAACTCAGTTTACAATGGTTATCCATTTAACCATACACTATTCTCTTATTTATACATATCATCTGATCTTATCGTTTTTCAAGTGATTTCCAAAACAAATCAAATTACAAGGTTCATGACGGAATATTTTCTCAAACACAAGTCATGAATCTTATTTTCACAAACCTATGTATCTCACAGGCATTTTTATGCTGACGTACCTATTTTCACATGTGTTTTCAGGAGCTTTTCCATAGGATGTTGATCATGATACTAGGGCGGACCTGTGCCTTAGAGACTTTAAAAGAAGATAGACTATGTTTAATTATGTTCTGAACTCTTAAATTTCCTGTTTGAAACAATGTAACACCTTTGTTTTTAAATAAAATACAACTTTGTTTGCCATGGATTTGAAACAATTAATTCTGTCGCAACACGCCCCGATGTTTCCGCCGCGATTTGTTGTTTTACGCGGTCGGGGTGTGACAGAAGAGTTGGTATCAGAGCCAATGGTTATAGGGAATTAGGTTATTAGTAATGCTTTGACCTAGACTATAACTTTTCTAGGACCCTAACACAAATTAGTTGTGTTTAGATCTTAAAACATTTACATCACCTATCCTTAGGTGATTATCAAAACAAGGAACCAAAATTTTTCCGAAACGATTTTTGAAAAAACAATCATCTGTTTTTGAATAAATTATTACAAGGTTTTGAACCCTCTATTGTAAGGTTTTGAACTCTCTTTTATATGGTTTTGAACCCTTTTTAGTTTGGTTTTTGGCCTTGTGCCTTCAAATTTTCAAAATCCCGTCAAACGTTTTGGGTTTTAAATAATGTGAACATGTGCAAACTGGAAGGGTGAATGCCTGTATTCTGGGTTTTCTGTCTAGGCTAGCACTTCGTATACATCTCATCAGACGCGAGACCAGTTGTGCTTACCTGGGAATTCTTGGGATGAGTGTTCACTTATAGGCGAGCATGTCTTCATTATACATTATTTTTGACCCATTTACTTTGATTAGTCACTGTGTGTTGTTTGTTTGCTCTGTGATACGGACGAATGACCACCATCTTTGCTCTTGTTGATTTTGTTTCATCTCATTCTTTTCATCCAATCATCTCACTCGCTTTCTTTCATGTTTTCCTCTTTTAGAATGCCTCCTCGACGCGATCCTCGAACTTTTACTATTGAAGAGATCGCAGCCCTGGTTTCTCAACAAGTGGCTGCTGTACTTCCCGGGGTTGTAACTCAAGTCCACGATATATTTAACAACAACGGCAATAACAACAACAATAACGCACACTGTAATTTCAAGAATTTCAATTCTGCGAAGCCGCTTAAGTTTTCTGGGTCGCAAGGAGCAACTGCGCTCCTACGGTGGTTTGAAAGTATCGAGAGCACATTCTTACACGTGCAGTGTCAGAATGCGCGTAGGGTTGAATTTGCTTCAAGCGTGTTTGAGAAGCGAGCGCTTACCTGGTGGAATGGTATTAAGCGCGATAGGGGTGCCGAAGTGGCGTTGGCACAGACATGGGAAGAGCTTCGGGCTCTCATGATGAAGGAGTTTTGTCCCCGTCATGAAATTCGAGTTTTGGAACGAGAGTTTGATGACTTAAAGCAAGATGGGGCTGAACACCGTGCATACACGGATCGTTTTGAAGAACTCAGTCTATTGTGTCCCACCATGGTTACCCCTCCGGATAAAGCGATCGAGAGGTATATTGATGGGCTACCCGATTCTATTCTGGAGATTTTGACTGGTGTTAATCCTACTACCCTTCGCCAAGCTATCGAGTTGTCTGCTACCCTCACTGAGACTCTAGTCAGGAAGGGTAAACTCACCCGCAAGGGTGATAAAAAGAAGGAGACTAATTCTGAGAAAAACAAGAATAAGGGTAAGGGTAAGGAAGGTGAAGCATCAAAGAAATCAAGGAAACGAAAGGGTGCCCAAAATTTTGCTGTTACTGCACAGGCTCAAGCTGCACCAAATCAGCCTGCGCAACCACCTGCCAAGAAGACTTATTTTGGCAATGCACCTTTGTGCAACAGGTGTAACGGCCATCACCAACCACATCTCCAGTGTCGTCAGTGCACCAACTGCGGAAGATCTGGTCATCTTGCTGTCGACTGCCGCATTCCTGTCAATCAGAACCAGGCAGTTCGTAACCAAGCTCAACAGGTTGCTCAGCCTCCTGCCCCGCAACAGGGCCAAGCTGCACGACCTCATTTTCCTCCTGGTTCGTGCTACAATTGTGGGGATCTGACCCACTACAGGAACCGGTGCCCAAGGCTAGTCAACCAGAACCAGAATCAGAATCAGGCTCCGGCTCGAGGCCGAGTTTTTAACATGAATGCCCAAGAGGCGCAGGCGGATGATAACGTGGTGAACGGTACGTTCTTTATTAATAATCAGCCTGCATCTGTTCTCTTTGATTCGGGTGCCGATAAGAGTTTTGTGTCATTGTCTTTTGAGCCGATGCTTCGCGTGTCTAGAACGAAACTAAGTAAATCTTTGACAGTAGAGGTTGCTAGTGGTGAACCCATTATTCTTGATTCTGTTCTTCACAACTGCCAATTGAATCTTAACGATCATCTTTTTCCTATCGATCTCACGCCTATGCAACTTGGAAGCTTCGACGTTATTGTGGGAATGGATTGGTTATCCAAGCATCACGCAGAGATAGTTTGTTCTGAGAAGATTGTTCGTGTACCGCTTTCGACAGGCGAGATTCTGCAGGTTCAAGGTGAGAAGCCTACCGTTGGTCTCAAACTCATGTCTTGTTTTAAAGCTCGGAAGTATCTGCAGAAGAACTATGTGGCTTTCTTAGCACATGTTACAGAAGATAAAGGCAAGGGTAAGTCTATTTCAGATATTCCTGTCGTTCGGGATTATTCTGAAGTGTTCCCTGAAGATTTACCTGGTCTACCTCCAGCACGCCAAGTCGAGTTCCGCATTGATCTCGTACCTGGTGCAAATCCCATTGCCAGAGCTCCATATCGTCTTGCACCATCTGAGATGCAAGAGTTATCTAAGCAGCTTCAGGAGCTCTCTGACAAAGGCTTTATACGTCCTAGTTTTTCACCTTGGGGTGCTCCCGTTCTTTTTGTCAAGAAGAAGGATGGATCCTTTAGGATGTGTATCGATTATCGTGAGCTTAACAAGCTTACCATCAAGAATCGATATCCCCTACCTCGCATCGACGACCTCTTTGATCAGCTACAGGGCGCTTCTTATTTTTCGAAGATTGATCTACGTTCCGGATATCATCAACTTCGGGTGCAAGAAGAAGACATTCCGAAGACAGCATTCCGTACTCGTTATGGGCATTATGAATTCACAGTCATGCCATTCGGTTTGACTAATGCTCCTGCTGTTTTCATGGACTTAATGAATAGGGTCTGCAAACCTTATTTGGATCAGTTCGTCATTGTTTTTATTGACGATATCTTGATTTACTCTAAGACGCGAGCTGATCACGAGCAACATCTTCGTCTTACTCTGGAACTCCTAAAGAAAGAGCAACTTTTCGCCAAATTCTCCAAGTGCGAATTCTGGCTTAAAGAAGTTCAATTTTTGGGGCATATTATCAACGAACAAGGTATTCATGTAGATCCCTCCAAGATCAGTGCGATCAAGGATTGGGATACACCTTCTACTCCTACTGAAGTTCGTTCTTTTCTTGGTCTAGCGGGTTATTATCGCCGCTTCATTGAAAACTTCTCTAAAATTGCAGTTCCTCTAACTGCTCTAACTCAAAAGAAAATGCCCTTTTTCTGGGGATTCAAACAAGAGGAAGCTTTTCAACACCTGAAGCAGAAACTTTGCGATGCGCCTGTCCTATCATTGCCTGAGGGTGATGATGATTTTGTCGTGTATTGTGATGCATCGAAATTGGGTCTTGGCTGTGTTCTTATGCAAAGGAACAAAGTCATAGCCTATGCATCGAGGCAATTGAAGATACATGAGAAGAACTACACCACTCATGATCTTGAGTTGGGTGCAGTTGTCTTTGCTCTCAAGATCTGGAGACACTATTTGTACGGTACAAAATGTGTGGTTTTCACTGACCACAAAAGTCTTCAGCATATCTTCAACCAGAAAGAACTCAACATGAGGCAACGACGTTGGGTTGAGCTTTTAAACGACTATGATTGCGAAATTCGCTACCATCCTGGTAAGGCGAATGTCGTAGCTGATGCATTGAGTCGTAAGGAGCGTACTAAGCTTCATTGTGTACGTGTTCAATCTGTTATTCAAGCTCGATCTGATATTCAAGCACGCATTTCTCAAGCTCAACAATCTTGTGTTTCACAAGGATTAATGGATAAGGAATTTCCCTATCACATAACACCTGCTCTGGAACCAAAGGACAATGGATCATATTACTTCATGGACCGTTTGTGGGTCCCAAGCCAGGATGATCTTCGTACCTTGCTTATGGATGAAGCCCATAAGTCTCGTTATTCTATTCATCCGGGCTCAGATAAAATGTATAAGGATCTTCGTATTCACTATTGGTGGCCTGGTATGAAGAAAGACATTGCCTTATACGTGTCAAAATGCCTTACTTGTCTTAAGGTTAAGGCTGAACATCAACGTCCTTCTGGTTTATTGGTGCAACCAGAGATCCCAGTTTGGAAATGGGAAAACATTACTATGGATCTCGTTACCAAACTTCCGCGCACAAAGAAAGGTCATGATGCCATCTGGGTAGTCGTTGATCGTCTTACAAAGTCAGCACATTTCTTGCCAATCCGCGAGGATTTTCCTACTGACAGACTTGCTCAAATCTATGTAGATGAAATTGTGGCTCGACATGGTGTTCCTTTGAACATCATTTCTGACAGAGATGCTCGTTTCACTTCTCATTTTTGGAGAACCATGCAATCTGCTATGGGAACCCAACTTAATCTGAGCACAGCTTATCATCCGCAAACGGATGGTCAATCTGAGAGAACAATCCAGACTCTGGAGGATATGCTAAGAGCTTGTGTGATCGATTTTGGTGGTAGCTGGGATTCACATCTTAAATTGATTGAATTCTCCTACAACAACAGTTATCACACTAGCATCGGAATGGCTCCTTTCGAAGCTCTCTATGGTCGAAAATGTCGTTCACCAGTCTGCTGGAATGAGATTGGCGAGGCTCAACTTACTGGACCTGCCCTCATTTTAGAGACAACTGACAAGGTCAAGAAGGTTCGTGATAACCTTCAGGCAGCTAGAAACCGTCAGAAGATTTACGCGGACCCAAAACGCAAAGCCTTGGAATTTCAAGTCGGTGATCGAGTATTACTTAAGGTCTCACCTTGGAAAGGTGTGATCAGATTTGGAAAGAAAGGAAAACTTGCACCTAGATACGTTGGACCATTCAAGATCGTCGAAAGAATCGGAAAGGTAGCATACAGACTTGAGTTACCTCCTGAACTGGGAAATGTTCATCCAACTTTTCACGTGTCCAATCTCAAGAAGTGTACAGCTGATGAGAACTACTCCATACCGCTTGACGAAATTCGTGTTGGCAAAACACTGAAATTTGTTGAGAAACCAGTGGAAATCATGGAACGTGAAGTCAAGTGGCTTAAACGCAAGCGCATTCCTTTGGTCAAAGTTCGCTGGGAAGCAAAACGTGGACCTGAGTTTACTTGGGAACGCGAAGACCAAATGAAGGCGAAATATCCACATCTTTTTCCACGAGTTTCCTCTAAATAAATTTCGGGACGAAATTTCCACAAGTAGGGGAGACTGTAACAACTGTGCTTGTTATCACTATGAACAGTTCTATTATCAATAAAACAATGTTATTTGATCCCAATGTTTGTTTTGTTATGTTATGCATTTTTCATGTTTTGACTTTTATGTAATTTCAAACTCTACATCGCTTTCTGGAGAATTATACGCAAACTAGTGCGTAAACGTACTCAGTTTAATGCGAGAAATACTCTGGAACATCAACATATACTCAACATACCTTAAATAACCTTTACATAACTTAGAAATAAGTTTTGAAGGCTTTGGTATGGCAAAAACAAGTTAATTCGCTTACAGGGACTGAATATGACAAACTGCGAAAGTATGTCAATTTGAACTGTAACGAACATTCCGGAACATAACCATAAGTTAAACACACTTTAAATATCCTTTACATAGCTTAGAAATAGGCTTTGAGGGGTTTGGTGTGCTAAAATAAACTTTTGGGACATTCAGGGACTAAAAGTGTCAAAAAGTGCACAAGTTTGCATTTTCGCGCATAACTTACGTTCTGAATACATCTGGACATCCAAAAATTTATGAAAGCATGACTATATTATATTTTAGTGTTCGCCTTAAGAAAAATCCATTCGTTTCGTCATTTGGATCGTTTTTCGCGCTTATGCGCATTCCGTCGTAATTAAGCGAACATCGCGTTCGTACGACCAAACGAACCATCATCCGGCATATTTTTGAACATGTTCCATGTCCACAATGTTTAGGCAACATTTTAGGGCCTTAAAGATGGCTTTACGGGCCTTGGAAGTGCCGGAAATGCCTTAAAACACATGCAGGGACCTAATGTGTAACTTTTGAAACTTGCTGATTCAGGAGAGGTGCTCGCGTAGCGCGAGCCCATGTGGCTTATCCGTCGCGCTAGGCGACTGACTGTTCTGGCAGATTCAATGTTTCTAATGCAAGTTGCAACCAATTTAACCACAACCACATGTTTAAATCTTTCCTAATCAGCAAGATAAGATCAAATTTTAGCCACCACAACATTTTGACAAATGTACGGCACGGATCGTGGCACGATATTCAAGAAACGATCCTAACGGCTCTACTTTTCCTATAAATACCCACCCCCCATTTGTTCAAAACCCACAAATCTGATTAAGAAAGCTCTAAGTTGGAACCTTCGTTTCATACCTGAGCTATTTTTATCTGGGTTAGCATTCGGGGACCCTTCGTAAGTATTCTTTCGTTCTTTTATCGCTTTCGAGTCCGAAAGTCAAACTTTGTTTGACTTTCTGCATTGACCAGTTTATGGTCGATGCAAAGTTCGTTTGAACTTCATAACGTGAGCGTGATCACGATGGTTATAGTCCCTAGTGACTATACCTACTGATTACCACGTTATCTAGGCTCAGTGACGAGCCGTAGTTTCGGGCAGAATACGTATTCTTGGGTATTTTGTAACCAAACTACTCTTAGGTATCACAACCGTTTGTTGTGATACCAAACCTATTTTCTAAACTTAGTTAAGCATGTTTTAGCATGCTTAACTCGTCACTTTTAGTTTAGTGCTTATATAGGGTCGTAAGGTAAGCGATCTAAACAATCGCTTATACTTTCGAACCCGACCCAGTTTGGTCGATCATTAGGATCCGACCAAATACATTAGGTGACCATAGTGTAGGGAATAACCTTCCGAGGTTATACCTTATGGTCACGACGTTTAAGTAGTTGTATGATAGGTAGTTTATATGCCTTAGGTAAATTACCAGAATACCCTTTTCATACATAATTGGTAATTTAGCATATGTAACTTAAACTTTTGTCACGTAACTGATTATGTAACATGTTTAGGCATATAATACTTGTCATAGGACTAGTTAGGCGGTCCGAACGCGTTTCACGCACACGACACGTTAAAGTAGCATAAGCTTCCTAAACGGGTCGTAATGGGTCGTAAACAATTATGTTAGGTTTCATTTAGTATGTAGGCTTTGTTAAACCAAATGACACGAGTCTCTACACTCGTTTGGTTTACGAAACCTCATTCTATCCAATCATCCGATTAAGGTCCGGTTATTAACATAGTTACCTATATTAGGTGCCGTTTGATTCCGAGATCTCTAGCATTACTTGGTGGTTATCTTTAGACATCTGAGCAATATCAAGTGAGTACATAGACCCCTCTTTTACTGTTTTCCAAACTGTTTTGGGGTGGAACACATGTGCCTACTTGTTACTTTCATGCTTTCCTGTTTTCATATCATATACCGACTATGTTTGTTAGTACATTATAGTACATGATTTCATTACTTTTCTGCTATGTATGTTGACTGATAACATGCTAAGCACATTGATTTACATGACTTTTCTGCTATGTATGTTGACTGATAACATGCTAAGCACATTGATTTACATGACTTTTCTGCTTTGTATGTTAACTTAGCATACTTAGTACATTGTTTTCATATGACATGTATACGACTACTATGACATTTGGTTTGCACAAACGGGTCTTTATTACGTTCATTAACATTTGCTACGCCGCTCGGGAGTAAGTAGTGGTACCATAGGACTTGACAAATCCCATTCCTGACATCCCGGGTTTGTTTGGATGTAAGGAATGACTGAATCCGAATACAATTCTTTTGATAACCTTGACTGAAAGGGTTATCCGACTGTCTCAAGGCTTGAATGTATGCGTTAACTTACCACATAAATGTTCGTATCAATGTATCATGCATCACTTTACAAAACATAACTTTTTGATATAATCAAAATACTTTGTTTTGTACATTTTTACTTATGGTTTAAGTAGTCTTATTTTACTTACCATACATATCATTTTGGTTATACATTACTTGACTACTTTTGGACTATCAACATTTGACATGGTTTATACAAGGACTTTTGACTATTGGTTTAAACATAGACATTTGACTTGGATATTTGACATAGACATTTTTACATGATTTACATCTTGACATGAACATTTTACATTGTTTGGTTTGGTTTGATTAAGTGATTAAGTAACGATGCGTGTGTAATATGATACAAGCATGGTGGATACGCCGCTGGTACTTCCTATATATAAGTGTTTGTATGGTATTATATATCGTAGCGTTATTTGAATCATTTCAGTTTTATACATAGAACATTTCATACAAATAACATACTTTTCACAATACATTGTTTTACAAACAACTTATCTTATACAAACTCAGTTTACAATGGTTATCCATTTAACCATACACTATTCTCTTATTTATACATATCATCTGATCTTATCGTTTTTCAAGTGATTTCCAAAACAAATCAAATTACAAGGTTCATGACGGAATATTTTCTCAAACACAAGTCATGAATCTTATTTTCACAAACCTATGTATCTCACAGGCATTTTTATGCTGACGTACCTATTTTCACATGTGTTTTCAGGAGCTTTTCCATAGGATGTTGATCATGATACTAGGGCGGACCTGTGCCTTAGAGACTTTAAAAGAAGATAGACTATGTTTAATTATGTTCTGAACTCTTAAATTTCCTGTTTGAAACAATGTAACACCTTTGTTTTTAAATAAAATACAACTTTGTTTGCCATGGATTTGAAACAATTAATTCTGTCGCAACACGCCCCGATGTTTCCGCCGCGATTTGTTGTTTTACGCGGTCGGGGTGTGACATCAGGTAACAAAATGTGAAAGCCAACTAGAAGCCAGCTGGACAGTACTGAAGGCTTGGAAAAGTGGCTATAAAAGTTACCTAAATAAAAGAAGATGTTTTATTCAATAAAATAGGGATTTTCCCTATTAAAACGTTTGTAATGAAAACTTAGGTTTTATCACAATATGTTTAATATGATAAAAGCATGGTATTTACTCTGATAAATATTTCCTAACTACGGTCCAGATGAAATTTCCGCTGCCAAAAATGATAAATACCGATACCACCAAAACTGGTCTCGCGACCGCCCGTTCCCGGGACAGATAGGGGGCGAGGGTTGCGACAGAAGGTGGTATCAGAGCCAAGCCACAGAAGTGTTCTGCTAACACCAAGATATTATTCAAATTGTTAGTAAATTAATTATGGAAATACGTGCATAATTGTATTTTATTATTGTGTGTTATTTGACTATTTGTTAGTTTACAGTATGAGTGATCAAGGACCCTCAGACGTTTATCGTCAGCTGTCCGATTCACCTAGGAGTGAAGGTACCTCTTCCCAGCCTGCCCTCTCTGGGTATTCAGCTGACCAGGAAGAAGGGATGTTTGTGTTTAAGGCTCAGTCTGAAGCGCCATTCCCTCAGAAAAAGAGAGGATGGTTCAGTAAGGGAGCACACGAGTGTAGGAAAAGAATGCGAAAATTGCAACAGCAGAGAGTCCTAGCAGCAGCTAAGCGAGAGACTGTTGGATCGTCGTATAACCCTAACGAGTCAATCTGAGTAGTTCATCATCAAAAACAAATGCGGAATCAATGTAAATGATGTCAACACAGCTTGTTCCTTTCTAATCTTTATCTATTACTGATTTCCTGAGCTTTTACAGATCTGATTACAATTCGGCAGCACCTCGGCTCTCAAACAATGACCTCTAATTCCGCTCCAAATGAACATAGCACACACCTATACATAGAGTTCTGATTCCGTTTGAACGTGACATGAGTCTCAAGCGGAATTAGGTGATTTCCCTTGAACTTTCCACAACTCATTTCAAGCGAAATTATAATGCTAATTTCGCTTGAACTGTTCAATGTCATGTTCAAGCGGAATTACCCACTTTCACATATGAAACCCTAATTTCAATCATGTTGTGTGCTCGTTTATCCTATCTAGACATAAAACTCGATTAAGACGAAGTTAACAAACACTAGATGCACCAACAGACTCCCCCTTGGATGTTGACGAAGTCTTCGGCATCGAGTCTTTAGTCTTTGTCTCTTTCCAAATTGTCTTGACATTGTAAAAGCTTCCTTCAATTCTTCTTTTCTTCAATCAACAGCTAGCATAAATCACAAAAATTGAATCTTTAATAACCTTCAAGCTCCCCCTTGAATGTAGATCCAGGAACTGCATCTGAATTTTAAGTCTTCAGACTCCCCCTATCAGTAGGCTGGGATTTTGCTTAGCTGCTTTCTCAAATTCATACCTGTTACCTGCACAATCTCTACCTAACAATAAGATATATGACACTAACAGTTTCAATCCAAACTTACCATTCACTTTCAATTTGATGATCTTGTCAGAATTAGAAATCCACTTAAGTATTCAGGTCCAATTTAATGACCCTGATTACTCAATTTATCTACCAAGTCCAACTTAATGACCTTGGATGATTTGAGATAAAACACACTGACTATTGTTCAATATATTCAAACAATTTTCTGAAAATTTACAAGTTACAAATTAATGAACTTGTTTTGACTTTTCAATTTCTCAAGTTTTACCATGATTAGCTCCAAACTCATCCTCCAGCCCAGAAACTTCCTGCATCTGCTTCAATTCGAATTTGAAGATCAACTCTCCACTTTGGTTTGTCAGAAAATAAAGCAAAAATGTAAAATCTTTTTGGATTTTCAATAAAGCTTCTAAACTAGAAATGAAATACAGAAATAAAATGCAGAAATAGAATACAATGAAAGTAAACTATATACAAACATATTTTTGGTGAGCGTGTTAGGGAATCATATCAGCTATACGCAAGTCACAAGTACCGTTAAGCTTTAATTACATACTCAGAATTAAACAATTCACTTAGATTGTCGATATACTGATCCACTTAAATTCTCACACAAATTTCAATCTGTCCAGGATACGAATTATGTGTTTTAGAGACTTAAACTCATTCATGTGTCCCACCTCTTGAATATACTCCCGTATCCAGATCCCAATATTCAGTCTTACAGGTGAGTATACCACAGATGATATCTGTAAGGGGTTAGATGCGAAACCGTGAGAGCTCAGGTCAGAACTTCCGTTCAGCAGAGAGATGACGGTTCGACTTTAGGTGTGTCCCCTTTAGAGGATCTTTTTACAACAGCAATGATTAGCATTTTTCATGTTTCATCATTTTTTGGCTGAGGGCGATGCTATGTTTCAAGCAAGCAGTAAAGTATTATACGGGGACTAGGCCATTGCTTCCGCATTATCAGAAGTCTCGGGATAATACCCCAGATATCACTGAGTATAAAGACCTAGTATCTCAGAAAGAGGGATCCTTCAAACAAGATTTCAAGGGTTACCTATATATCCAAGTAGTATTCCCCACGAAATAAGCAAGTAAGGATTTTAGGTTTATATCCCGAACAAACCTACTAAATGTGCAAAAACCTATCGGCACATCATCAGCGAGACTGTTTAACGCTTTAAACTTTACAAATCTTTAGCATACCGTAACTGTCAAGCCGATGTACTATCATTTTCCCTTTTTACACAAGCTCTTTTCTGGTTTTCTATTGTTTTTGTATTTTGAAAAAATCTCATGTTTTTGGATTTTTGATTTTTTTACTGTTTTTGTATTTTCTGAAAATATTACCCTATACTCCCCCTAAATACCAAAACAAGTAAAAAATCGACAAACCATTGCAGATTGCTTCTCAACATCATCTACAATGTCTCCTTCATCAACGCCAAGAATCTCTTCCAACACCGATAAAAGCTTCATACCGTTCAATTTTAGCAAGTATTGAAAACGAGTTTTATCAAATGCTTTGGTATGTAAATCAGCTTTTTGTTCGTCAGTGTGGATTTTCTCAATTCGTATCAACTTTATCTCGAAACAATCGCGAATGAAGTGATGTCGAATTTCAATGTGTTTCGTTTTAGCGTGATGAACAGGATTTTTAGTAATGTTAATCGCTGCCTCATTATCAACAAAGATAGGGGTATTAAGAAATTGCAAACCGTAGTCGCGCATCTGTTGCTGGATCCACAAGATCTGAGAGCAGCAACTGCTAGCAGATACATACTCCGCTTCACATGTGGATAGAGCCACAAAGGTTTGTTTCTTACATTGCCAGGTGATCAAGCGTGATCCGAAAAACTGACATCCCGCTGTTGTTGACTTTGCGTTAACTTTGCAGCATCCGAAATCAGAATCGGAATACCCTTCGAGCATGAAATCGCCTTTTCTTGGATACCATAACCCCAATGATGGAGTTCCTTTCAGGTAGCGTAATATCCGTTTCACAATCACCATATGCGAAGCTCTCGGGTTAGATTGAAATCTTGCTGCGAGGCACGTTGGGTACATGATATCAGGTCTTGAAGCTGTCAAGTACATCAGCGATCCGATCATGGAACGATACAACGTTTCATCTACCTTCTCTCCGGTGAGATCAGGGTTTATCCCATGGTTCATCGCTAATGGGGTGAAAGTTGGAGTAGAACCTGACATCCCAAATTTCTCTAAGATATCATGAACATACTTCGTTTGATGTTTGAAAATTCCCTTAGGCAGTTGATCAACCTGAAGTCCCAAGAAGAATTTCATCTCACCCATCGATGACATTTCGAATTTCTGCTTCATAACTTGTTCAAAATCTTTGCACAGATTCTCATTTGTTGACCCAAATATGATGTCGTCCACGTATATCTGAACAATCAGAAGATGTCCGTCGACCTCTTTGGTGAAGTGAGTGGCATCCACTTTTCCTCGGATGAAGCTGTTAGCTAGCAGGTGTTGAGACAATGTCTCGTACCAAGCTCTCGGGGCCTGGTGTAAACCATACAGCGCTTTGTCTAGCAAGTAAACCTTGTCTTTGTGGATTGGATCGGTGAAGCCCGGTGGCTGTCCGACATATACCTCCTCTTTTACCTTCCCGTAGAGAAACGCCGATTTCACATCTAGCTGATATACTTTAAAAATTTTCCAAGATGCAAATGCTAGGAAGATTCTGATTGCTTCTAGTCGAGCCACTGGAGCATACACTTCGGTGAAATCTATACCCTCCTGCTGACTGAAACCCTGGACAACGAGTCGAGCTTTGTTACGAATAATAACTCCTCTATCGTCTCTCTTATACTTGAACACCCACTTGGTGTTTATCATCCTTTGACCATCAGGCAAATCAACCAATTTCCACACACCTAACTTCTCAAACTGACTCAACTCTTCTTGCATAGCATTGACCCAAGAATCTTCAGTTAGCGCCTCCTTATATGTTCGCGGTTCAATCTGCGAAATAAAACAACTTAGAGAAAACTCAGTTTGTAAAGGTGCTACTGTAGAGTAAAAACAAGTAAGTCCTTGGTCAATTTGACGTCTAGTGCGAACGCCTGATTGTAATTCTCCAATGATCAAGTCTTATGGATGGTATGAAAGAGTTCTTGGCATCACCTCACCTGGAACATCTACCTCGCCTTCCTGATTAGTAACATTCTGATTTGCACCTTGTTCACTGACTGGGTTTGTTTGACTTGAAATCTGGATTTGCTCCCCCTCAGAATCTGAATCACCGCGATAAAAAACAAGCATATTATCAGATTCTTGATTATCATTGTCTGCCATCTGATTATCCGGAGCAACTTCATTTTGTTGAATATCATCATGTTCTCCAGCATTACTTGGACCTGCTTCATCATCATTTGAAGTTTGTCTTGGTCGTCTTGAATACTCAGCTGGAAACCTTTCCTGCGAAGACTCATACTCTCTCATAATATCCAACTCGTCAAAGAAATCTTCTTCTTCTTCTTCCTTTTCTTCTTCCAGGTCAAACGAATCCCACAAAGTGTCATAATGAAAACGCCATGAATCTCAAGGATTCTGCGGTGGCATTGTGTTACCTTGGCATTCAACATTGTGTGCTTCAATAATCCGCTTCAAGCTTGGAACAAAGACTCGTTTTTGTGGACTAGCATAACCCACGAAAATTCCTTCAATGCTCTTTGCACCAAATTTTCCAAAAGGCTCTAGAACAGTGCAGGGTGACCCAAACGGTTCTAAATACTTCAGATTCGGTTTGCGATTATTGATCAGCTCAAAACATGTCTTGTTGAATTTCTTCCCTGTGAGAACCCGGTTGAGTGTATAGCATGCGGCTGATACTGCTTTTGCCCAAAAGTTAACAGGTAGTTTGGAATCAGCAAGCATCGTCCTGGCCGTTTCAATTAGCATCCTGTTCTTTCTTTCAGCGACCCCATTCTGCTGCGGAGTGTAAGGAGCACTAAATTCATGCAATATACCTCTTTCATCACAATATTCTTCCATCTTTCTGTTCTTGAACTCAGTACCATTGTCGCTTCTGATTCTTTTGATATGCCTTTGGTACAAGTTTTCAATTTTTCTGAACAACGCCATTAAACTATCAAACGTCTCATCTTTCAACTTCAGAAACGAAACCAATGAAAACCTTGAAAAGTCATCCGTGACAACCAAACAATAGTAATCACTAGTGATGCTTTTGACATTTACTGGACCAAACAAATCCATATGAAGTCTCTCTAAAGGTCTCGAAATTAAGTTTTCTTTCTTCACGGGGTGAGATTTCTTCTTTTGCTTGCCTTTGATGCAGCTAATGCATTCCCCTTCCAGATGAAAACCTTTCACATGAACACGAGTAACTAAATCATTGTGCACCAAGTGATTCATTTTTCTAAGATGTATATGACCCATCTTCCGATGCCACAATTGTGATTCCTTCTCAGTTGCTCTTGACACAAAAGAGTGAGCCTGACCCGTGGTTGTAGTAGCTACGCTCATGTCCAATACGTGCAGATCATTCACTTTAGGTGCCCTCATGATAATCCACTCTTCGGGAACAACAAATCTTGGTTTCAAGATCAAACATTCTTTGTCTGTAAAGTGCGTTGTATACATGCGATCACAAATCTGAGAGATGCTCAGAAGATTATTTTCAAGCTCGGCGATGTAATTCACTCTTTCAAACGTAACAATCCCATTGGATAACGTTCCTTCACCAACTATTCTACCACCTTGATTTCCTGCAAATCCCACGTAACCTCCATTAAATCCTCTAACATCATACAATAGGGTTTTCTTCCCCGTCATGTGCTGAGAAGCTCCACTATCCATAATCCAATGTGAAACGGATCTTGGAAGCTCCTGCACATATCACAAATACTTTAGTTAGATTCGGATGCTACCCAAGCCTCTTTGGACTCAGGTAACTTGACATTAATGTGAGTTTTTGCAATGTAAAGTGGCGGAAAATTCTTGTCGTTCATCTTTAAACTCTCTGCAGACCCAACCTCAACCTCTTTATACAAGAAAAATTCGTCTTTTTGAGGTTGACCAGATGGTTGGTCTTTCAAAACACCCTTTTTCTCAGAAGTAACAGACTCTTGGTTTTCAAGTTTCTCATAGTAATCCAAAGGAACATTCATCTTTACCGATGTGGTAGAAGACGATTGTTTTTCTGACTCTGAAACCTTTGGTTTTGGAGAACTTGATTTCTTATCAACTACTTTTGGCTTCCATGTTTGTTGAGACGAAGCAATCCGTTTGTAAAACTTGTTAGTTTTAGTTACCACATTCTTAACGGGTTTAGTTTTGATCTTGGTGTTGTCATTTTTCAAAACTTTTTTCTCAACAACCAATGGAGCTTTTCCCTTCACATCATCTTTCTTTCTTGAATTCATCACAACTTCAGTCTTAGGCTTCAAGTTGGTACACTTTCGTGCAATATGTCCAACTTGATTGCATTTGAAGCATGTTCGAGTGTCAACTATCCGACTTGTGCCTTCGGACTGAGGCTGCGATGCTTTCTTCTTAAAGAATTCTTCATTTGTTTTCAGAAAAATCTTAGATTCTTCATCAGAAAGTGAACTTGAACTGTTCACAAACACCTTTTTCTCAGCAAACTTTTTGTTTTGAACATTCTTTTTCTGATAATTCTTACCACCCTGATAACCACCCGACCATCTGTTTCGATTGTTGTTATAAAAACGCGGTGGAACAACAGGTTTCTTGTAGTAAGCTTTATCTTTTTCAAAATTCATTAGCCTCTTCGTCTGTTTTAGACCTTCAATCTCAGACAGATCAATTTCAACCAATTTGAACACATTTGTCAATTTAGCCACATTAACATTCTCCAGTGGAAACTTAGAATCCGAATACAACTTATCCGATCCCAACATCTTGTACATGACAAGAGTAGATTCTTTATTTAAATTGTTTTTGGATTTTGGTTTCGGAATGTAATTGTTCAGAAAACACTCTTCATCCTCAACTGAATCACTATCAGACTTCAAAACACTTTCTGCCATGCCTTGCACAATCTCAGTTTGAACACTATCATCAGATGAAGAAAATGTAACATCAATTGACTCTGGAAGTTTTATTTCATTTGTTTCATCTTCATCATTAACCAACCCGGATGTTTTCTTTGAAAAATTGTTTAACACTGGCGGTGGAACCTGATGATACCCAACCCCAGTTCCATCCGAGTAAACATCTTCGCCTGCTTTGTTTTTCCCGATGGGTTTAGGAACAATGTGTTGTAAAACAAAGCTTGCGGAGTTGTAACTGGTTAATTTCATATTGATACGCTCATTCTCAATCTTAGCTTCTTCAAACTGAAGCTTCAATTTAGCAATCTCATCCAGTTGTTGGTTGATTTGCTCTTCTTTATATCTAAGAACTACAGTTAAATGCTCATTTTCTTTATTGGTTTTACCGTTTCTTTCATCAGAGTCTTTTACCATTCGTTTTAGTTTGTCAAAATTTTCTGCAAGTTGACGATTTTCGTGAATTAGCTTTTCATTCTCTTTCCTAATTCTTTCTACTTCAATTTTATCATTTTCAATTTTCTCAGTTAAATTTTTAGCTCGATCATTTGAAGCTTTTAGCATTTTATCACGGTCTAGAATCTGATCTTCAACCTTTCTGACTCTTGTTGTCAGTTCTTCAACCTTTGTATCACTAAGGTAAGTGAGTGTACTACAAAACTTGCAGTTTTTCATGCAACTTTTGCAATCACTATCACCTTTGACTTTCTTACCTGACTCTCTTGTTGAAATGTTTGGACTGACCTTGCTTTTAGACCCAGTTTCAGACTTAGAGTCTACCTCAAGTTCCTTTGTAGCAAGCACTTTCTCAGCCATCTTCCCCAAGTTTTCAGCGGTGAATTCTTGTGAAGTATCAATAATCCCATCATCAATCTTCTTAGACTGCGACTCATTCTCTTTCTCTTTTTCTTTTTCTTTCTCTTCTCCACCTCCCCACCATTCTCTCTGTAAGGCTTCTTCTTCTTCAGCAAATTCCTCAATGAAAGCTTCTATACTAAGAGTTTTTGCATCAATAGCAATGTTTCCTTGAGGATCAAGGTAACATTCTCAATCAGCATCCAATCTTTTTGCTCTCCTGGCATCACTGAACACCCTAGATAATCTCATTATCTTGAATTCTGCTCTACCCTTTCTACTGAGGTATTTTTCTTCTTCAGTTCTGGTGTCTTTGTAAGGAGTAATCTTTTCTGCTACGAAAGCGTATCCTACTGCATCTTCCTCTGGTAGCAGTTCACTCCAATCAAAACCTTCGTCATCATGAATAACAGCAAGAGCTCTTGATTTTTCTTTGGGGGCATCTTCAAGCTGCTTCATTCTGGGCGGTTCTGATTTATTCTGATGATAGATCGCTCTTTTGTAGTAATCCTCGCGGAATGGATTTGCAGTATCATTAGCAGGAGCGTTACGACATTCACGTTTAAAATGTCCTTTTTGTTTTCAAAGCCAAGTTTTGTGGACGGCCCACCGATAGAATGTCTCCCAGTAATCTCCATGAACCGTTGCGCTCTCCAGACTGCACTGGCCATACACCACCTGATATCGATCAGTTCCATCTCTTCAGGATCTATTTGATCATAGTCCTCCTTAGTCAGGTTGGTGTTTCCAATCTTGCCCGCTACGAGGCTCTCGTATGATTCTAATACCGATGCTAAAAACACCATCTGTTGTTTTGCTGACTCTTCACTGAAATTTTGAGCGTTCTTCAGATCCACAGCAATGTTACATTGGAACAGATTCTTTGATGCAGATTGGCTTGGAGTTGTTGAAGAAGATCCACTATGAAAACCACTGTGAGGAATTTCTTGATTCACATTATTTGAACTCTCTGCAGAGCGACTTTTGCAAACTTGTTATAACTTTTTGCAAAAGTCCATAAGGGAGTTTGGAACAAGAACGTTGCAAGGGAAAAAAGTTTGAAACACACACTTATGGTGTGAGAGAAAATGCTCTCATCTTTCTCTCCCAAAACCTAGCCGTCGTCCACCCTTTTCCACCCAATTCTGCCGTCAACCACCGCCCATACCGCCGACTACTACCTTTCTTCTTCATCTATAATCATCATCTCATTATTCGATAGTTGTTTGGTTGTGTGTAGAGAAAGTTATTTCGTTTTTTATGTGAATATGGGGAAGAAAAAGAAGGTGCCGCCTCCAAAAGCTTATAACACAAGATCAACAACTAAGGAGGAAGCTTCTGTTATCAAGGAACAAGTGGCTACATGGTGGGACAGGCTGATTAGTGGTAATGCTGATGATTCTGGTGAGAAAAATGACAAATCCGTTCAGGAATCGGAGGTATGTGTTACTAGTAAATCTGTCTCATCTGTTCCAACAGGGTCAAGTTTGAACTCATCAGAAAAGGTGCAAAGTTCTAGGGATGAAACTTCTGGCTCGTCGGAAAAAATGGTGGGATCTGAGTCGTCTGGTTCTTTGTATCAGATGTCGGGAGAAGAATCAGTGTATTCATCTCCGTCTAATATGAAGAAACCAGATGAGAGTGATTTTGGGTGGCCTCCGGCGAGGTTAAGGAGGTCTGTAATGGAACAGGAAATGAAAAAAACAGAGTTGGTTTCAGTAACAAATGAATCGGAAATTTTGCCGGAACAAAATTCACCGGTTAAGATAATACCGGAACCATCGTTGGGATTGTTTAGTGAGCATGGGACCGGAAATCGAGTTGATGACATAAGCCAATCAAAGGTGGTCAGAGAATGTTCTTCGGCGGCTGCTGAGGATGTC
Source organism: Helianthus tuberosus (assembly GCA_030545235.1). Classification (NCBI taxonomy): domain Eukaryota; kingdom Viridiplantae; phylum Streptophyta; class Magnoliopsida; order Asterales; family Asteraceae; genus Helianthus; species Helianthus tuberosus. Next base: position 128,240 of record JARYGA010023190.1, read on the forward strand.
GCATCAGCTAGGGCAACGGTTGGGCTTGTCTCGAATCCAGTTCAGGTTAAAATTGGGCTTGCAGAAGTTGGGCCTGGTTGTGATGATTTAGTTTCGGAGGTTGATGTCGGCTTGGGCTTGTATCCAGATACAAGTAACATGGACTCTAATTGTAATTCACTAGGCCAGCAGATTAAAGAGGTTAGTTCAAATAATATTGGGCTTTCACCTTCGGTGAGCCCAATTAATATATCAATTGGATCTGATGATGTAAAATCTGATTCTGGGCCAACTTTTAACCGTGATTTTGTGCGGAATTGTGAGGATGAAGTCCCTGTTGGGCCAGAAAAATTCACTACTCATTCTTTACAATTTGGATCTTTTGAAACTAACAAATTGAGGAAACCCACCTTTCAGTTTGTTTGTGATCCGAATTTAAAGTTTGGACCAAATGGTGTCGATATTGATCCTGTATTTGGTACAAAATTTTGGAATCAAGAGTTGTTTGCTAAACTAACAAAGGGACTTGATATTGAGGAAAGCGAAACAAGATTATTCTATGATC
>JARYGA010023191.1:0-20254 GCA_030545235.1 Helianthus tuberosus
AACAGCCGGTTTTCACCACAATTTCTGTTTCTACATCATTCTTTTTCGAAATTTCAAACTTTTTACGGATAAAATCGACTAAAATTCTCACATATCACGCATAATCATGTTTTAACAGTTCCTGGAAAGTTTCAGCATCAAAATCAGCCTAAAACTTGTAATTTTGTGTGTTTTCGCTTCAAGTGTTCGAACATATGATGACATCAGCAACTATTTTACACGATTTCGCTTGAATAGTTGAAGCGAAATCGCTTGAAAAACTGTTAGGGTATCGCTTGAAATTCTATCGAGATGTGTTAAGGTGTCAGCTCACTAAAATTTGTCAGTTAGCATGTGATTCATATTGATATAAGTGTTTTTGTCGGTTCATTTACATGTGATGTGTCAAGTCATTGATAATTGGTAAATGTGAATTAATGTGTTTGTATATCATGCGCATGTGAATGTTAAGTTTGAGATATCGTGGTGTGCATCGACTGTATAAATTCATATATTGAATGGTGTGATTGTTGTCAGCAGCATGTGCATATAACTTTGATCAAGAATTGCGGTCCAATCATCTAATCAATTGCTACTGTTGTTGTCAGATTAAATAAAAAATCTTGTTGTTATGTGATCTTATCGGCTTTAATTGATAAAGTGAGCACCGACCCATTTGTTTTGAACAGATAAGTGTGTAGTTTGATCTTATCACATTATATTGTTTTTGATATATGATATTGTTTGATACTTCTTTTGATGTGATGATTTCAAATTAGTTTGTTGGATAAGTAGTTTATGTGAACAATTAAAATTAGAAACATATTATATGTTGTTGTTTTTTTTAAAGTGTGTAATGTGAATCATATATTTTAGTAGTGTCGATTTTGTACTTAGTGTGATTTGAAAGTGTTTGTGATATTTTGGTTATATGTGCTTGTTAATTGGGTTATATGCAATTTTAGATCATAGTGTGAGTTTCAAGACACTTGAGTTGTCAGGTCACAAGGTTTGGAGTTTTGTCATTTCGCACGGATTGATCAGTCCGTTTGAACAGTCAGATCATTTTGTGTGGTCAAGTTGCGTGATACAGTCCAATTCGTACGATTTGAAGTTCAAAGATTTCAAAGAGTCAAGTCATTTGAAGTCGATTCCGGGTCATATCAGTTCGCACAGTTGGTCAACTTTCAGTCCGCACATAAAATCATCAGTTCGAGTACCAGTCTTTTTCAATTAAATTGAAAAGCGTTTAAACTGATTGTGTTTTGTTTGTTGATTGTAAAGGTAATTTTCAAGTGTTTCCCGAAGTATCTCCTGATTACCGAAGACATGGACGAGGAATTCTACAACGCGTTTGCTACGCCAGTCGCTCCGGTTACTGCTGCAGAGAATTTATACAGTGAAAATGAGACGGGAACTCATCAAAAGCCGCCAAAGCTCATGTACATTGAAGACTTCAAAGGATGGCAAAATCGATTTGAGAACTGGGTGCAAGCTTACAAATTTGATGCATGGTGTTTGTTGGAGAAAGACTATGAAAAACCGACAAACGAACGTGGGCTTGTAAAGGATTTCTGTGACTTTACAGAAGCTGACAAATTGAAGTATACTAGTGAGAAAATGATGATCAGTATTCTTCAACAGGCAATCAAAGAAGATATATTCGTTTTGCTTCAACACGATAATACAGCTAAGTCAATTTGGGAAGCATTGATTCAGAAATTCAAAGGAAGCGCGGATATGATTAAAAACAGAAAGGCTTTGCTAAAGAAATCATTCGATATGTTTGTCGCTTTTGATTACGAATCAACGAAACAGACAATTGATAGATATTGTCATCTTGTCTTGGAAATGGGAGATTGGATATAAAGAAGGATGATGAGGAATGGGTGGATAAACTTGCTGAGGCATTACCACAACAGAAATGGGGAACTTATTTGTTGATTATCAAACACATGAGAAAATCTGAGAATATGAGTCTAGCAAAGTTTATTCAAAAGATTGAAGAGCATGAGTTGGATATTCAGAAAACAACTATCATGACGAATCCAAATGCCAAACAAGATGTCAGTCTGTACTACCGAGGGAACAAGTTTGAGGCTACCCCCAGCTCTAGCCCAAAGATTCAAACTGGTTTCAGTGCGGATGGTTCATCCGGAACAAAGAGTAATGTTACTCAAAGTGGTGGATCTTCATCATTCTCAAGCTTTGATCCAAACAGCACAACATCAAGTTCTCAACGACAAAATTCAACAAATCTTCAGTGCAATGTTACTTTAAACATTCAAAATGGTCAGAATCTGTCTCCGGAAGTTGCCAAGCAACACATGGCATCACTTGTTACTATGTTAGAATCTTACGAAAGTTTGATCGGTGGGAAGATTGGGAATCCAATGCTTACCAAAGAAGATTACGACCAAATTGATGCTGAAGAACTTGAAGTGATGGATATCAAATGGTGCTTAGCAAGTGCTTGGAGGAGAGCTGAGAAATTTCAAGAGATTACTGGTAGGGATGAATTTCGAGGAATGGCTACCTCCCCATTGGGATTTGATAAATCAAAGGTTACCTGTTTCCGTTGTAAAGGAAAAGGTCATTTTAAACGAGAGTGCAAAAGTAAAGAAGCTACCGAGAATAAAGAAAAGAACAACTATTATCAGAAATCAATTTTTCATCAGAATGCTCAACAACCAAAAATTGTTCATGCTCATGCTACTGATGATGGAAAGAAGAAAGCTTTACTTATTCATCAAGATGATGAATTTGTTGCTGAAGGATTTAGTTGGGATAAATACATTCCATCAGAGTCAGGCTTTGTTGCTCGAATTCTAGGTGAAGATGAGGTTAATCAGAAAAGAATCCCAATTTTTCCAGATCTTGGAAGTGATGTGGATACCGATGATGAGGAAGAACATCTCAACAGAGCCAGAAAAGGCATTGATCCTACTAGTTTTAATTTGTTTTTTGCAGATAAAATGGAGATGCTGTATCAGAAGAAGATGGCAAGATTGAGGAAAGAGCTGGAAGCAATAAAAAAGCAAGCTGATGAAAAGACAAAGACAGAAGCTGGAGAAGCAAATGTTGAACCAGTGACTGAGAAAGTAGTTGAGAAAATCGTTGAAGTGGAGAAAGTGGTGGAAAAACTTGTTGAAGTTGAAAAATTAGTTGAAGTTGAAAAACTGGTCGAAGTAGAGAAAATTGTGGAAGTAGAAAAAATTGTTGAAATAGAGAAACTAGTTGAAGTTGAAAAGACTGTCGAGGTTGAAAAGATAGTTGAAAAATTGGTTGAAGTTGAAAAACCGTGTTCGAAGTGTTCAGAATCTTGCAAAGTTTGTGAGGAAAAAGATATGAAGATTGCTGAATTAGAGAAGATTAAAGAAGATTTACTGTCTGATGTGAAGTATGTGAAGGAGTCGTACGATGTACTGAACAGGACAGTTGATAGTTTGAAGAAGACGAATACAGAAACCGAAAAAGCAATGGATAAAATGAGTGCAACATTAATGACAAAGCAGAAAGTCATCAATGAGTACATCGAAGATTGTGTAAAGCTAAAGAAAGATGTGGAACTTGAGAAGATTGAGAGTGAAAGGATTAAACGATTGTTGTTGAGTTACACTACTTGTGATTACTTGATTGATCGTGTTTATCCTACTGTTGCAGGTCTGGAAGCGTTCATGGACAAAAAGACTGAAGATACTGATACTGGTAAGAAACCAAGTGTCAAGTATAACAGATGTCCGCCCCCGATCCATGAAACTTATTCTCCCAGGAATCCAAATGAAGAGCGTCTAAAAAAGGCAGTCAACATCAAGTTAAAGTCTGAAATCATTGATGAATTACCAGACAATATTGATGTTACATTCACAGCGTCTGACACTGATCATGAGTCTGAGTTATTAAAGAAAGTTGTCGATCAGGTGTTGGATACGGATGAGGAGTCAAAACCGGAGTCTGAGTCTGATAGTCCGAGTTCGTCAGAAAAGAGTCCGAGTTCACCGGTTAATAGGGTTTACAATAGAGAATTCCTGTTATCAAAATCTAATTTGAATGACGGATCAATCAAAGTAGCTTATACTTTGAATGATTCAGACAAATTATATTCTGATGAGGAATTTCCAATCAGAAGTGTAAAAACTGAAATGATCAAACAGGTTTTCAAATTAACAGAATTTTGCCAAGTGTACCGAAGTGCTGCCGGTTTCTCTTTCGATTGTAAAGGTTGTTAATATCAATATAAAGAGATTTAAAGTGTGAAACAAGCTGTTTACACGTCCGTTTCTCTGTTTCCGCCTTTGAAACGGACTAGAACTCTTCCGAACGACTCGTTTAGGTCGCAATCCGATCCTACAATTGGTATCAAGAGTTCAACAGAGATTGAATAAGAAAAAAGGTTATAGTTCTAGTTATGGTTATCGAAAGAAACCAAACTACAACGGTAATCTCAAAAAGAAAGGTTTAGGTTTTATTCCTCCTGAAAATTATCAAAATCAGAAAACTTATAAACCAAAAACAAAATTTGTTGCAGGAGGAAGTGCTGAAGATGAGCAGAAGAAACCGTTCTGGAAGCAGTCGAATCAAGAGTTTCTTGCTGAGGTAAAGAGGAATGTGAAGAAGTTTGTTCAAAGAGTTGATGGAAGAACTTGCTTCAAATGCCAAAAGGTTGGGCATATTGCTTGGAATTGTCAACAGTCCAACAATACAAAACAGGAAGTTACTTCTAACTCAAAACTGAAAGAAAAACTTGTCTTTGAGAAGAAACAATCAACTGAAAAATCGAAAGTGTTTGAAAATTCTATTTCTGAAAAAGGTGAAAGTTCAAAACGGTTTTACAAAAGAAGAGGTGATTTAACCAAACAAAAATGGGTTGTAAAATCTCAAAGTAGTTCTGACAATGAATCTGATTCCATAAAATCAGAGGAGTCTTTGGTTGAGAAAAAAATTGTGAATTCCGTTCCAGAGTTGAACGATGAGAATTTTCCTTCATTGTCAAAGGAAAATTGGAAGTCAAAAGTTGGGAAGGTAGAGATCTCAAATCAATTCTTCACTGATAAGGGAGAATTTGATGTTGAGAATGCTTTCAATGGAAAAGTCAAGCATATTTTCGGTAAGATGGTTGACAGAAAGGTAAAGAGTGCACAAGAATTTTATAAATCAAAATGTTGGTGGGATAGATGTTTGCTACCAAAGTCACCCAAGGCTGGTGAGGCTTGGGTGGACGTAATGTTTGAGTAAAAACCGGACTTGCCGGAGCTCCCAGGTGGGTAAAAGTGGAGCAGGAATCGGCACATTTCTTGAGAAATTCACGAAAGTGATTTCGACTTACAAGTGGTAAATCAGGGACATTAAATTGTATCTGATTTTCTACAAGTTGTATTTTGAAGAACAATGTGATGAGCTACATCCCTAACCTACAATTGGTAAAATCAAACTTATTTTCCGGAAAAACCATTTGATTAAAACAAACTTAAGTGTTTTGAAATCATAATGGGAAAATAGTTTGTTGTGAGGGGGAGTTCTGATTGTTTATGCCAGGTGGATGGCGAATTGAGGTGATTTGATATCGGTTGTCAAGTTTTTGTACAGTTTATTTTCAAATTTCCTTTCATGTGTTTGTATTTTAGGGGGAGTAGAAAATTTCAGAAAATCCAAAAACATTTGAAAATTTGAAAAAGCCAAAAACATGATAAAATGAAAATGAGTTTTGTTGTCAAAAGAGGAAATGATAGTACATCAGTGGACGATCACGGCATGCTAAAAAAATGGAAGGTATAAATGTGATAAACAATCTCACTGTGGATATGTCAGTAGGTTTTTACACATTTAGTAAATTGTGACGAGATATAAACATAAAATTTACTTGCGTCTACGTGGGGAACACCTCCAGGATATATAGGTAACCCCTGAAATCTTGTTTGAAGGGTCCCGTATTCTGAGATACTAGGTCTTTATACTCAGTGATATCTGGGGTATTATCCCGGGACTTCTGATTTTGCGGAAGCAATGGCCTAGTCCCCGGAGAATACTTTCTGCTTGCTTGAAATATAGCACCACCCTCAGCTAAAAAATGATGAAACATTGAAAAATGCTAATCATGGCTGTTGTAATACAAAAGATCCTCTAAAGGGGACACTCCTAAAAGTCAACTAGGCTCTCTGCTGAACGGAAGTTCTGACCTGAGCTATCACGGTTGCATAATTTATTCCCCTTACAGATATCATCTGTGGTATACTCACCTGTAAGACTGAATATTGGGGTCTGGATACGGGAGTATATACTGAGGTGGGACACATGTAGATGTTTAAGTCCTAAAACACTAATTCGTATCTCGAAGCAGTTGAACTTTGTGTGAAAATTTAAGTGGATCAGTATACTGACAATCTAAGTGAATTGTTTAGAACTTAAAATGTTTAAAGCTTAACGGTGTTGGTGATTGGTCTCAAAAACTGATATGATCCTCTTGCACAAACTCACAAAAATATTGTTTGTAAATAGTTCATTTCTGCATTTTATTTCTGTTATTTCAAAATCCAAAAAGATTTTCGGTGTGTTTTAGCATAAATTTAAAAAAAAATCCAAAAAGATTTTAGACAACTGATGTTGAAAAGCTGATTTTCAAAATTCCGAGTGCTAAACATGACGAATAGGTTTGGATGATTTTGATTGAAAAGTTTTTCAGAGATAAAAATTCGTTAAATGATCATTGTTAATGTTTGTTTGTATATTGATTGGAGAAGGCTCAGTGTTGGTGTTTGATATTTGACAAATTGTTAAATATTTTATTCTTGTGAATCTTATTTTTGGGTAGAGAATGTGCAGGATAGCAGATAGAGTGCCAGGTTCCGATACCTGAGGATTCTGAAATACTGTAAAAGCCAGACTACGATCCCAGCATGTTTTGAGGGGGAGTCTGTTAGAGAGAGAGAGAATTGGAGATAGAATAGAGCCAGGTAGAGATCCTGAAGAAAGCTCAAAGGCTGATAAAGACTGAAGATTGTGAAGACTCGACACTTAAGACTCGTCAACATCTGAGGGGGAGTCTGTTGGTGCACACATCTGTCGTCTTCGTCTTGTGTCGAGTCTCGGTTCGGTGCGGGTTCGGTGCGGATATAATCAAGCATGATGTCATCATCCTTGATGATGACATCACACAAGTGACATCATTGTTTGCATCATGCACTAAAGACAAAATAGAAGTTGAAAGTTGCATGGAATCAGATTGCATGAACGATTTCGCTTCAAGACAATTATGTCAATTTCGCTTGAGAGGTGTCGCTTGAAGCATTCATGTTTGCTTCAAGCGAAATCATGATAAGTATATATAGGTTAGTTGACTTGTCATTTGTAACAGTTTTTTGCCAAGTGATACCGAGGTGCTGTCGGTTTCTCTTCTGATTGTAAAGGTTGTAATATCAATATAAAAGAGGGTTAAAGTGTATATCAAGCTGTTTACATGTTCGTTTCTTAGTTTCCGCCTCTGAAACGGACTAGAACTCTTCCGAACGACTCGTTTAGGTCGCAATCCGATCCTACAGTGGACACACAGCTGCTAGGAGGGGAGGATTTTAGTTCACCTAGGGTGGACCGAGTAGTCGAGGAGGTGACCTATCTGATAGGTCACGCGTCTCCCCCGTGTCCCGAGGTTTTTGAGGTTGTGGATCGCGTTGCTGAGCCTAAAGCACGCCCTTCTATTGAGGATCCACCTTCGGTTGAGCTTAAGGAGCTTCCAGATCATTTGGAGTATGCTTTCTTGGAGGGTGAGACTCATTTGCCCGTTATCATTTCTGCCAAATTATCGAAGGAAGAGAAGGATCGATTGCTTGAAGTCCTGAAGCAGCACAAGAAGGCGATTGCTTGGAAGATTATGGATATAAAAGGGATCAATCCATCCTTTTGTACCCATAAGATTTTGATGGAGGAGGACTTTAAACCTGTAGTACAGCATCAGAGGCGTTTGAACCCCAACATGCAGGAGGTTGTGAAGAAAGAGGTCATCAAACTACTTGATGCAGGTTTAATATACCCGATCTCTGATTCACCATGGGTTAGCCCTGTACAGGTAGTCCCGAAGAAAGGAGGCATGACAGTGGTGACCAATGAGAAAAACGAGTTGATTCCTACTCGTACTGTCACCGGATGGAGAGTTTGCATTGACTATCGCAAACTCAATGATGCCACGAGGAAGGATCATTTCCCCCTTCCTTTCATTGATAAGATGTTAGAGAGGTTGTCGGGCAGGATGTACTACTGCTTCCTTGATGGTTTTTCGGGTTATTTTCAGATTCCCATCTCTCCTGAGGATCAGGAGAAGACGACATTCACATGTCCCTATGGCACATTCGCCTACCGGCGGATGCCCTTTGGACTGTGCAATGCCCCGGCCACATTTCAGAGGTGTATGGTGGCCATATTTCACGACATGATCGAGGACTCCATGGAGGTTTTCATGGATGATTTTTCTGTGTTTGGGAGTTCTTTTGATCAATGTCTCGGGAATCTGAAAAGGATGTTGGCTAGATGTGAAGAAGCCAACCTTGTGTTGAATTGGGAGAAATGCCACTTCATGGTGGAGGAGGGCATTGTGCTTGGGCACAAGATTTCACAAGCGGGGCTCGAGGTTGACCGAGCCAAAGTCGAGACTATTTCAAAGCTCCCGCCTCCCACATCAGTGAAATCTATTAGGAGTTTTCTAGGTCATGCTGGTTTTTACCGGCGATTCATAAAGGACTTTTCGAAAATCGCCCGTCCCATGACTCAGCTCCTCAAGAAGGATGCCCAGTTTGTTTTCTCCAATGAGTGCCTTCGGGCATTCGAGCTGTTGAAGGAGAAGTTGGTGAATGCCCCGATCATGGTTGCTCCCGACTGGGAGCTGCCATTTGAGTTGATGTGTGATGCGAGTGACTTCGCAGTCGGGGCCGTCTTGGGTCAAAGGAAAGATAAACACTTTCATCCGATTTACTATGTGAGCAAGACCTTGAATGACGCTCAGGAGCATTACACCACGACAGAGAAAGAGCTCCTAGCTGTGGTCTTTGCCTTCGATAAGTTTCGGTCATATCTTGTCCTTTCCAAGACCATTGTGTACATGGATCATGCAGCCCTTCGGTATCTTTTCAGTAAGCAGGATGCTAAACCGAGATTGATACGTTGGATTTTGTTGCTACAAGAGTTCGATATTGAAATCCGTGATAAAAAAGGGGCTCAGAACTTGGCAGCCGATCATTTGTCTCGACTTGAGCATTCCGAGGAAAAGGAATCTCGTGGGCCTAACATCAATGACAATTCCCCCCACGAGTTCCTCATGAGGATCGAGACTAGTGATGATTCCCCATGGTTTGCTGACTTTGCAAACTACCTAGCCAGTGGCATCCTGATCAAGGGGATGACCCATCAGCAGAAGCGAAAGTTCTTTGCGGATGTCAAGCATTACTTTTGGGATGACCCTTACTTGTTTAGGGTAGGAGCGGATCGGATGATCCGGCGATGCGTGCATGGTGACGAGGCGAGGGATATTTTACGCCACTGTCACGAAGGACCCACGGGAGGCCACCACGGAGCGAACAACACGGCGAGGAAGGTATTCGACGCCGGATTCTTTTGGCCGACTATTTTCCGTGATGCCCACGAGTGGGTGAGGTCCTGTGATGCTTGCCAGAGAGCGAGCAACATTTCTGCACGCCATGAGATGCCACAAAACGGCATCCAAGTATGTGAGGTTTTTGACGTATGGGGGCTAGACTTCATGGGCCCTTTTCCGACCTCTTTTGGGAACCGCTACATCCTTGTCGCTGTTGATTACGTTTCAAAGTGGGCTGAAGCACAAGCTTTGCCCACTAACGATGCGAGGGTAGTGGTGAGGATTTTGAAAAAGTTGTTTGCTCGCTTCGGTGCCCCGAAGGCGTTGATTAGTGACCGTGGGACGCAATTCTGTAATGCTCAGCTTGAGAAAGCATTGTCCCGATATGGTGTGCAACATCGATTCTCTACACCATATCATCCGCATACGAGTGGACAGGTCGAGGTTACTAATCGGGGTATCAAGCGGATTCTGGAGAAGACGGTTAATTCTAGCCGTAAAGATTGGTCCGAGAAATTAGATGATGCACTGTGGGCTTTCCGGACAGCCTACAAGACTCCCATAGGCACCACACCGTTCAAATTAGTCTATGGGAAGTCTTGTCATTTGCCTATTGAACTCGAGCACAAAGCATACTGGGCTTTGAAGACAATTAATCTCGATATGGCTGCTGCGGGTGAGAACAGGTTTGTGCAGATTCACGAGGTTGAGGAGCTTAGGCACGATGCGTATGAAAGCTCCAAGCTGTACAAGGAACGTACTAAGACGCTTCATGATGCCCGCTTGAAGGACAAGAAAGAATTCCGAGTGGGTGATCGTGTGTTGTTGTACAACTCACGTCTCAAGTTGTTTCCTGGTAAGCTTAAATCTCGGTGGTCGGGTCCCTACACTGTACGGTCAGTGTTTCCTTACGGGACCGTGGAGGTAGGCCATGAGGATGGCCGGTTGTTTAAAGTCAATGGGCATAGGTTAAAGGCTTATGTTGGAGGGCCCGTTGACCTGAGTGAGGAGGTTGTTACCCTCCACCCCAGGAACAAATGAATTCGGGGGTGGTGAGTCTAGCTGAAGACTCGTAAATAAACTTAGCATGTTTGTATTTATATTACTATTTTTGTGGTTGTTATTTCTTTTTCAGGTTGTGGTTCGTTCTGGTCGCGAGGGATGTTGGACGACGTCGGTCCATCCGGATCCAGTGATAGGTTTTAGTCCCGCTGTCCATCTCGTATCTTTTAGTTTTTTATGTTTGAGGGGTGTGCCATTTTGCACCGTCCGTACACCCCTCCATCGGAAGAATATATATTTAGTTTTAATTGTTAGTTTAGTGGGCTATATAAATGAAAAAAAAGGCAAGGGTAAACTGGGTTGGGTAAATTCTTTTGAGTTTGATCATGTTTGCTAAGTGTGCAGTGTTGGCTCGATGAGATGTTGGTTTGAGGGATGGCTTGGTAGTTCGTTGTGGATGCTCCTTTTTGCTTCATCTTGTTCCGCTTCTAGCCTTATGTTTCAGGGGAGTTTTCGTGTTCCCGCCTTCCTTTATTTGTATTGAATTCGCAATTCCTTTGCTTATTCATTTTTTTGTTGTACATCGAGGGCGATGTACAATTCAAGTGTGGGGAGGTGGTCTATCGCTTGAGCTTTGTTGTTAAAATAAAAAAAAAATAAAAAATAAAAAAATAAAAATAAATAAAAATAAATAAAAATAATAATAATAATAATAATAATGCAAAGCTCTCTTTTAATAATTTTTGTGGCATATTAATCAAATCAACATAAGTATCGAAATAAGCACCAAAATTTTTGATAAATAAATAAGGGTAAAGGCAAAAAGGGGGGTTCGCTCGTGTAAGCAAAACCGTCAAGTAACATGTTTTTTTGTATAAAATTGAGCATGAAAAATCAAGCGATTGACCTACTTGTTTGCCTTGCATATTTACCCAATGCGCCTGCTTCCGTGAGTTATTTTTGAGCCTTATAGCTTTAGAATTATTTTTGCTCATGTTTTTGCGGGCAAAGATTGAGTGAGCCGGATAACTTTTGCGATTTAGAACTTGTGTTAGGTATGCATTTCGAGGCCACAAAGCAAGAATTTAAGCATAGAAGTGATTGAGGCATTAGGAAACCTTTTTATTTTAGCCATTTTTATTCACCTCCCTACCCAAATCATTCCCCTAGTTAAACCAATTTGAGCCTTTCCCGTTCGTTTCTTTTAAACCACCAAAATATTAACCACTTAGCCAAATTAGCCGTTTATATTTTGAACCCATTTTTGGTTGGAAGCCCGGTTTGGTTGATGATTAACTTGTAGTTTTGTATAGTTTCTTTTTCGTTGTTATGTACCCTCATGATCAAGAGTTTTTTTTATCTAAGTAGACGTACTTAGTTCTCTCCAAAGCATGAGTTGTAAAAAAAAACACAGAAATATAGATGAAAAAGCCTTATCAATCGGCTTTGTTAGAGCAATTTTGGGAGTGAAAAGCAATACTTGTCGGTTAGCTCTCAGTTAGTTATTACTTAGTTGTATAGTTCTATTTTCTTATGTTTCAAGTTAGTCGAGCCGTCGGGTTACAACCGTTTTTAGCCACTTTTCAAAATCCACTTCCATACCCTTAGCCCAAGCCAAGTTACAACCCAAACAAGACCTCATGATTTATGCTTTATTTTTGCCGAGTGATTAGAATTGATCCTTTCACAAGCTTATGATATCGCATAGTTATCGTCTTTGCATCGAGTGTTCTAAACATACTCCACGAATTGTATGTACACCTATATTTAGCCGAATGTGTGTGAACATTGTGAGGATGCTTGGTGAACTTGTAGGGATTTCCAAGATGGACCATTGCTCATAAGCATATTTACTTATTTCTTTTCGGTTCTTTCTTTATATTGAGCACTCCTTAATTGTTTTGACCCGAGTTATTTGTTTGTGCTTATGAAATGCTAGTTGAGAAGATTGCCATTTAGAGAGTTCCGTTGATTTTAGTTTGCTTGAGGACAAGCAAAGTTCAAGTGTGGGGATGTTTGATTTATAAGAATTTATACATCTTTTAAACGTCAAATACACCCCGTTTATGCGAAAACTCTTTGTATTTTCATTGATTTTGGTACTCATTTGAGTTGTTTGTGAAAATACAGGTCCGGGCTTCGGCCCGGTGTTGAAACGGAGGCTTTTGGAGCAAAATAGAGCGAAAATGATGCATTCCAGCAAACTGCCAGATACGGCACTACCGTGCCAAACACTGGCACGACCGTGCCAGACCTTCCGACATCGGCACTCTTGATCAGCACTTGCATCCGGCACCAGCACCATCAAAATCCAGAAACGGCACGACCGTGCCAGGTCAATTTAAGCCCCAGATCAGAGTGTTTCCGGGATTGTTGCTGAGCACTATCGGCTGGCACGACCAGACCATGCCCGAGCACGACCGTGCCACCTTGGGAACTTTTGAGCGCGATCTTTCCCAAAATGGAAGCATACTTGGTCAACATTCAAGAAAGTGGCTCTGACACTTGCCAAGCACGACCGTGCCACCTTGGGAACTGTTAGCTAGCATGACCATGCTTGTGGTTCATATCAAGAACATGATGATAGTGCCAACTACTTAAAACCAAGTTAGGGTGATTAGTGTGTTTTTCATATTAGTTTTCCCTAATTTGTAGAGTTAGGAGTTTTGACAAACAAATAACTCATTATTAAAGATTAACATCAACTTAGCAAGTGAGCTTAAAAGAATAATTTTTAGGTGATTAGAATGTTAATTCATTTTTAGTTTTCCTAAGAATTATAGACTAGGAAGCCTTGATTGGGGACTTAGTTGAATTTAGAGCTTGCATCATCACAAAACCTTCCACCTTGTTGTCATATGTTTGTTAGTGGAGACTTAGTTTAGGCAACCCTTTCTTAGATATTGTTCTTTGTTAGAATTTTTAGTAGTTTATTTATTTGCATGCTAAGTTAGAAAAATCAACCCAACCATTTGAAAAGGCTTTAAAGTAGCAAAAGTTTAGTATCGAGACACCGCATCCACGGATTGATATCCGGTTCTTACCGATTAGCTATATTACCACCCGACGGGTACACTTGCCCTTTGTGTGTGTAGTTAGTTCCTAGGTGAAAAACCATTTTTAAAACTAAATTTGTGTGAAGAGAAACTCAATTAAAAATATATTTAATTCACGCACATCAGATACATGTTACTTGTTAGTGTGTTATTATATGACACCCTATAATGTAATAATATTTTATATAAAGTTGGAAGGGTGTTCTTTGTATGATTTTAGTTACATTTGAATATATATATTTACAAAATAAATCCATAAATGAAAGTTTCAGTGTTGAAAAAGAAGATGCATAATGATAGCATTTACATAATGTTGTGTATGTACAATTTCAGGCGATCAACCCTTTTTAGTTAATTTTATAACACGAAGAAAAAAGTTGTAGCCAAGAAAGTTAAGGGGTAGCCGATACATAGAACAAGAAGAAAAAGAATTGTAATAAAAATGTACTTCATCAAGAAAGTCAACTTATGCTAGACCCACCCCTGCCTTTGAGACAAATACTGCATCGTCTGTGCATGGAAGGGACACTAGGACATAAGGGATATCCGACCTAAATACCATCGGCCTGTTATTAGGTCCGAGTTTACAAGGTTTGTGATTATAAAACAGTTAAGATCAAAACAATATTGAATTGTATAAGAAAGGATAAATAATCACAAACGAGAAGTCATCATCAACAATTGTTTTTCATTAATAATCCAAATGATTACAAATGTTTTACAAAAGATTGACTCTACATGTGAGTGCATATGTCTATCGCTTCTGTCAATCACGTATCATAGCTGAGAAATGATCAAGACTGGTGTTGAACTGAGTAAATCATAAAGTTCATATGTGTTGAAGTCCAATCGTACGAATGGACATAGAGTTGATCCGTACGAATGAACCTTGTGCATTCGTTCTAGATTAGTCCATTCATTTAAATGCCTTCGTATGAATGGAGGAATGTTGATCTCTTATAATGAAGTCCATCCGTAGGTGTGCATTCGTACGAATGGAGGGCCATTCGTAAGTATGTAGTTACGAATGTACTGTTTCTATAAATAGGTGTAGGGTCTTGTTCATTTGGACATCTTTGTGACTTGAGAGGGGGAACTCTTGTCAATTGTTTTCGTGGTTCTGTACTGTTACAATATCAATAGAAAACAACATTTAATTACTTCTTTGTGTTCAATCTACACACGTACTTGGATTCCACAGAAGACACATGTTCTACGCATTCAACGGCTAAGGAATCGATCCTAGAGCGAATCCACAAGTGGAATCAGAGCGGGTGATTGTTTGCACAGATTGAAAACACAAGAACTCAGAAAGATTCAAGCAAATCAGAGACAAATTTCATCATCTTCTTCATATATTCTTCTACTCATCTTCTACATTTTAACTTTAAATCTTATATTCAAGGAGTTTTCACGGTTAAAAATGTTTGATTTTTGAACATTTCGTGCGAAAACTAGTTTTAATCAATCCTACAAAATTTCAGAGCAAAATTCAATCAAAAACGTTATCAATTCATTGAAAAACATGGTCGAATGTGTTCAAACAGTTACGAACAGAGCTGGTTGTTGGTAGTGTTGATTCGGACGAATCGACATTACCCCATTCGGACGAATCGACATTATCCCATTCGAACGAATCAAAGTTACCTTCATTCGGACGAATCTACCACATCCATTCGTACGAATCAAGGAACAAAGTTTGAAACTGGTTATTTTAGTTTATTCGCACGAATCGACAAATAGTCCATTCGCACAAATCTACGATTCTTCATTCGTCCGAACTGAGATTTCAGTATTGTTTGATTTTCAAAATTGTTCTAAGTGTTTATTGAATGTTTGCAGGAATCATGGAAGATGAATTCTATAATGAATTTTACAATGCATTCACAACTGAAGCAACACCCGTGACAAAGACTGCTTCAAGTGTTATTTCCGAGAGTTTGAACTTTGATAATATTTGCGGAAATCATCAAAAGCCACCAAAACTAATGAATATAAATATTATCATTGGTGGAGCAGTAGATTTGAAAACTGGGTGAAAGCTTATGCTTATGATAGTTGGGTTATGTTATCATTGGGATATGAAAAACCGATAAACGATAAACATGAATTACTTCAAATTAAAGAATTTTCAGATGCTGATAAAAGAGAAAACTCTAATAAACTAAGAATGATAACATTGTTACAACAATCTGTTAGAGAATATATTCTTTTCTTTCTTCAACATGGTGAAACGTCAAATTCGATGTGGGAAGCATTGAAAGTGAAAGCCGAAGGTGGAAAGGATATCAAGAAAAACAAAATATCTTTGTTGAAAAAGGAGTTTGACCTATTCGGATGTATGAAAGGAGAAACTGTTCGAAAAATGATAGAAAGATTCTGTCATTTGAAACTTGCACTAGAGAGGTTTGGAATCAAGAATGACAGAGAAGAGATTATCGACAAACTAATCGAGGCATTACCACATGTTGATGATTGGCAAACGTTTGTAATGATTTTGAAAAATGATACCAAATTTGACGAGATCACTTTGGATAGTTTGATTGAAAAGCTTGAAGGACATGATCTGGAATTGTAGAAACACAACCAAATGATCAGTTCAATTTATCAGCAGAATGTCGATTTGTACTACCGTAAAAGCATGCTGATGAACAATCAGACACCAAAGATTAGTACAACGTTTAGTGCCAAGAACACTGGTGACTCATCGAAAAGCAAATTTCCAAGCATTGATCCAGGATATCATTCATCGTCTACATCGGCTAAATCCAATCCAAATCTGTAAGACCCTAACACGTAATTGACAAAAAGTCGCAGCGGAAATTCATGCCATAAAATTTCTTTCCTTATAAATACCTTGACCTTCTCAAAAGTTCATTTTAACATAACCCTCTCACATAAAGCCATCAATCGACTCATTTACTAAATAAAAACATAACCTAGGTTTACTATATTACATACACCAACGTCCCCGTACAATCTATCTTGTGACTCGGTCCTCAATCTCCATTCCTTGATGATCCTCCGTGACCCGATCAACCTGCGCTCACCACATACATTCATAACGTTAGCACACATTATAAACATAAATAAGTTTCCTTCTTGTTGACTTTTCATTTCATTATCTCTTTTCATTCCAGCTTTCCATCACATTATACAATCGGTGGCGAGACTTCCTTATTGTACATGCAATACACTTCGTTCACAAGGCACGCTATTATTATCGTCAATACTCATTCTCATTGAATACATGCGTACATACTTTCATATATACTCACATATATGCATACATTCGCACATAACCACTTGCATACATGTACATACACATACTGCCTACATACACACCTACATACATACATACATACATACATACATACATACATACATACATACATACATACATACATACATACATACATACATACATACATACATACATACATACATACATACATACATACATACATATATTCATATCTTCACGCGTGCCTACATACGTGCATGCGCTCATATATATCTACTTGCATACATACAAACATACATTCAGTCATACGTACAACTTATAATCATACATACATACATACCTTCATATGTATCTACATCTCCTAAAACATAAAATAAGTTGATCATACTTAGCTTACAGGTGTTTAAAAACGCATTTAAACGGGTTCATGGAACAAAACAACAAAATAAACAATTTTCGGAATCAGGGGGGCTAGACGCTACGCCTAGGGGCTAGACGCTACACCTAGCCCCTTTTTTTTACAGCAAGTTGCTTAATTGCTGCTGCAAAATTCCCAGCCAACCCAAGTTTCACGAAAACGGACATAACTCATTTGTTTTTGATCCGTTTTACCCGATTCTTTTTTCTACGCGATCGTACTTTAATTCTCCATCACATGGAGTTAACATCCAATATCCGGATTAACAAAATTCTGAACTTTTAAGCTATCGACTTATTACCTTTTTACAAAGTTTTGACCCATTTATGCATTTATCAACAAAACATGTTTGTTTGACCTTAATTTTATACGAACCTTATAATTTCAAAGTCGCTTATCACATAAGGTTCAATTTTCTGATTTCTTGCATCTTCTTAACCCATTTTTGCTCAAAACCTTATTTTGACCCGTTAAAGGTATTTGCGCATTTAAAGTCTATGACTAACAAAAACCATACTTCTCACTTTCATACGTGTCCAAAACATTTCCCTTAATCAATTAACTTGTCTCTAAACAACTTTTACGGTTGTTTGCCCGATATACCCATCAAGGGCGTTTTGGTCAACTTTGACCCATCCTTTACAACAAAGAACTTCCTTACCTATTTACCCAATCCTAAGACTTAGCAACGACTCTACTCATACATACCTGGATCGAATCAATGCTCTGACCCGTTTTAATACTTCATCCGCTAAATTTCTAGAGAATAGCAACGCAAATCCTTTTTCTATACATTCTGTGAATTCATAATACTTAACAAAACAATTCATTAGTCGATAACGCCAAATGGTGACATCTTCACCATTCGACCCGTTAAGTCTAAATATCCTTTTTATCCTTGTGGGATTTTAGTTATTCGTTACCCCTTCCATGTAACTTAGTATTTCGTTAACTTGCAACCAAAATTACCATGATGCCCTTTTTACCCTTTTTAAGCATCAAGCTTAGTTTCTTAACATAACCACATGTTCCGGCCCATACCAAAACTTGTCGGAACATAATAATTCACATATTTACTTACCATGTCCGTAATCTATACATTGAATAGATATTCTACAAAAGGGGTGTAAGCTTTACTTACCTAGCATCCGAATATGCTTCCCGTGCACATTAGTCCCGTTTGACCCGCTCATATCCCAAGTTTCCATGTCGCTTATCAAGCATCAACTATCATATATCATTCTCAAGATACTTAGCTTATTCATCATTCATCACAACCTTTTCATCACACGGATCTTATATTAAGTTTATCATTTGACCTTAAAACATGATAATCCATCATTTCTTATCCAATTTCTTTAAACATACTTACACATATATGATTTTCAACATTATTAACATAAGCATATCATTACTTCCATCATATCATCAAAAACCCACTTCATAACTACTTTGTTAATCACTTACAAGTGATATAATCTTAAGTTCTTCATAATTTCATCATACTTTTGATGTGTGTACTACCTCCTAAGCATAGTGTACAACTAGTTCATGCATATCCTTCTAATCTTATTCATAATTCATCAAATTCCTCCTTCTAATCAACATAAATCATTCATGCATAAACATCAAACATACTAGTATCAAATTTTATTCAATTAATCTAACAACAATTCATCATATATGTCAAAATACATCAATAATAGGCAAGAATTTGGGCATGGATGATTTACCCATGTCATCATCTTCACCATAACAAACGGGTTTCACCCTTAAACATGAAATTAACCTAAACCATGCATAATCCATGTTCTATATGATGATTCTAACACACACCCATTCTCAATTTCATACAAATTCGCAATTTACATCATAACCCACTTCGTGAAAGATCACCAATCTAACTTTTAAGACATACCTTATGATCTCCTCGTGAAGGTGATCATTAATCCATATTTCTTCTTGAATTTGAGCTACAATTAACCCTTCAATTTGGTGATCTTCATGGTTAGGGTTTGTGAGCTTTCATAGAGCTCCTGGCTCCTTCTCGAACACACACGATGTGTGTGTTTATGTGTGTGTTGAGTTCTTTTAATTTGGTAATTCATCTTTCATTTTGTCCCACTTTAGACCCTCGTGTTTACCACTAAAACATATTTGGCACAACTCTTGTCTTTTAATACTTTTAACCACACACTTAACTAGGTTAAATAGCCTAGTTATTTATTTCATGCTAGGTCATATAGGAACATACGACAATTATAAACATTCGGGTTTTGGGGTGTTACAAGTCTACCCCCCTTAAACAAGGTTTCATCCTCGAAACCTTTCTCACTTCCGTTTACACATACACATATCTATGTTTGACTTCACGGTCACATCATAATTATAAGCAATCATCCTATCTCAATTCATAAGTATTTATACAATTGACTTCTTCCTAACAAGTCTATACTTTCCATGCCATACTTCCACGTAACCTACTCATTTCCTTGATCGGTTAGTAACAGTTCAATGTACATATACATTCAAACCTATAATAATGCTTACTTTCATATGATCCGTTCATAACCGGTCTAATACCTTCATCTCATCCTTTAAGATCACATTCTATACATATATTACATAATATTTAATTTTGCTTCGTTATCGCAACGAAGTTACTATTTCATAGTCGTGCATTCGTACTTAACTCCAAAGTTAACATCGTTATACGTTTCTATAGTTATTTGTACCATGCTTACCCTTACGTTACTTTCAAATCATCCTATTCATTTTACATTACTATTACTCTCATTTCATGCATTTCTTAATTTGCATAAGTATACGTGTCATGCAAATTCATCATACGAGAATTTAACCAATACTCGAAATTTTCATTCAAACCTTTGAGACTCACTTCTTAATGACATAGTTTTCTTCTTATGTCAACTTTTAAAAATCAAACATTCCATACTATACCATACCCATTCCAATCA